>JALHCC010000094.1:0-48032 GCA_024340765.1 Tolypocladium cylindrosporum | reverse complement strand
TGGCCTAGTCAAATGGACTGGTGGTTTAGTGCGGCCCAGTCACACGCACTACTTGAGCAGTTTGAGGTGTCCACACGCACTGGTTGCACTATTAAGAGCACTGCTCGAAAGCATCAAAACTGAGGAGGGCATGGCAACACGGCTTGTCAACGGATGAAACCTGGCACCTTGGATCTGTTAAGCTACGAGTCACGTTGTGCATGAGATTGCCGACTAGTGCTGTAATTATTTGAACTGCATCTACAAACGGTGATAGACTGTCTTTGGGATCCTTTGTCGTGTCCTCAGTATCCCACTTCGACCTTAACTTCGCCTCCAGTTCGAGCCATACTAAATTGAACCAACCCCTTACATGCTCCGTACTGGTACGCATCGCCAATAGAGCCAGCCCCAGCCCCACGAGTCTTCGATGTTGGTTTCCCAAACGTAACTTCAGTCTTGGGCAGCTTCTTGCAGTGGACGCCTCCCGAGTTCCAAGGGTAGTATTCCACGAACCCCACCTGGGACGACTTGATCCCACCCGCCTCAGAAGGCAGAGTCCACTCCCCGATGACTGTCCCGTTTCCGGAAGACGTGTTGACGAGAGTGCCCCTCCAGGTCGTTCCAGAGGTGTTCTCGATGACGAGGTTGTAGGTAGTGCCGTAGCTGTCGTTGATGTCCACGGCGCAGCTCACACCGGCGCCGCCGTCGGCACCGTCATGGCAGTTCTTGTGAGTGGAAGTGGTTCCGTTCTGGAAGGACGAAAAGACTCCGTGAACCACGCTGCCGCCCGAATTATCTCTTCTCGGCTGAACACCGGTGTAGCCGACGTCCATGACCCCCTTGAAATTGAACTGCTGCGCAAAGTAGAAGCCGCTCTTGTGGGACGCGTTGGCCATGTTGATGGGGAAAGTGACGTCCTTGAGACCATCGTCCGGCTCGTGCTTGAACTTCCAGGTGATGCCAACCAGCGCCCAGCACGTGGCTGGAGCCAGCAAGGCAATGAGGGCGGCAGCGGTTTTCATTTTGTCAAAGGCTAAGACACAGCAAACTTGGAGTCGATGGACTTATGAGCTGGGGGCTCTCCAGCTTTGGTCTTTGAACCCCTTATATACGTGTACTTGGGCCAAAACGATACATTCAGCACCTCCACGGGTCATTCATTACGTTGACGACAGGCAGTGTCATATTAAGTTTACTAGTGACGGTGGCTTTCCCATTCAAACGACACAAGACTTGACATCCGATGCAGTTTGGGCAGATCAACCCTGCGATTGCCGATACTGGTATGTCTTAGGACACGTACTAGAGCTTCATGTCAGTGGAGCCTATGTCCCATGGGTTTGAAGGAGGGTCTAAGTTGGCTCCCAGCGGAAATTAGCAGGTCTGCTTCGCCTCGAACCACACGTGGCTGTTGATCGGTAGGTGCGGTACATGAACGCCAGTAAAGGCCAGGACCAAGAGTGAGTTCAAGCAAGAACCGGCAGCTGGGTTCTTCTTTGGGCGGTTGCGAAAACTCTGCATGTACGCGTACGCAGTGTAACTGCATTCGTCATGACTACATGGAAACTGCTAAATAGCACAGTACATTATGGTTTAAGGTTGAGCCTCGCGTTCAATGAATCCGAGAAACACCATGTGACACTAAGCTAGCAGAGGCAACTGTAAATGCTTGACGTCGTCGACTTTTCTCCGCCAATGAGCTACACCACCGCCAGGCATTCCATAAGCAGCCAGTGATGTACTGAGACCAAGGTGCCCAGCTCCCGACCAGGATGGTAAGACCAATGATCTCAAAATGGTAAGATGAAAAAGCCACCGTGCTATGGAAAACGTAATCGAGTTCGTTGTCCGGAGGCTACTCGAGCCCACAATCGAGACGCGGTGCCGCAGAGTCAGTCGTTTCTGTCATTGGGTGGTGGTTGGTGATGCCTCTCTGGCCCAACAGTTGCTCTACAGGGGCGATCAAGATCCAAGGGGCAAGCTTTAAGGTTGATCATCTCGGGCGGGGACTGGCACATGGCAGCTGCCGGTGCCAATGGAATCGACAACACTTTCTGGCAAGGAAATGTGGTTCATTGCAGCAAACCACTCAAGAAAGCGACTATAGCACAGAGTGCTGCGTTCATGATGCGTGGCGTTTAGACTCATGTCAGTCATGTCAGAAAATGCTGTGCCAAAGTATCCAGCAATCATTGAGTAGGCAGACCGTCGTTGTTAAAAAGAGCAACTCAATTGCGCACACATTGGCGATTCGCAAAACAAAAAGTTCTGGGCCTTCTCGCTAACATGATGACTCACCAAGGGCACTCATCCAAGAGCACCTTTGCGGAGTCGGGATGTTACATTGCGCGGCGCGTGTGAGGACACAATCGAGGCCCGACACCGTCATCATCGGCTGCCGCAGCACGGCGACTGGACGACTGGTATCACGCCACTCGTCGTCGGAAGAGACTGACAGAAACTCGAGGGTGGGGGGTTCCGTGTTGTCGTATACTTCGTACTACGGACAGGCCGGATACCGGCTCCTGTTAGTGTGCTCATGGAGGGACGCGAACGAACGAACCGGAAATAAGTGTTGGGCCGAACCTGAATTGAAGATGGACACGGAGAGCGAGAGCTTCCAGGAGGCTGGAGCCACAAGCCATTTATTGATGCGGAACCCGAGGTGGCGGAACTAGCTCGGTGGCCATCTCGTAACTGGAAGTGTGATTGTGTGGGGGAGATGGGGGAGGGTCGTGAAGCATCGTGAAGGAAGCACCTAAAGCGCTGCCCTTGCTGCCTCCCAGCTCCATCCGTGATAAGTATTGTGCGGGGGAGCATGGAAAAACTCTTGATGGCAAAAGACGGTGGTGCTATCTATCCATGGGGGTCTTTTCCAGCTGGATGGGGTCATGCTGAACCTGGGGAAGCCCAGGGACAGCGCGGAGCTCCGTGGGGTTCAACTGCAACCATGCCGGAGCAGGAAAGAAGCGAGTGTTGGTTGGATCTTGCAGCGCAGTGACAGACGAGTCCGAGTAGGTCGAGTAGCCAATGTTGACTGGCCAGACTTGGCCCAAGTTACATCGTGGGGGTCAAGGACGCATCTCCCGACGACGGCCCCCAGGCAATGCTGTAGTGCATTAAACGGTGCATAGCAGCTCCCATTTGCCCAGGTCATGGGTCCCACGCAGCCAGGGGCAGGCGAACGAGCACCCGGCCCCAGGCCAGGACGGCGAGGCCCTTGGTGCACCAGCGGATCATTTTTGAGGCTGCCGATCTGGTGGCTGGTGGTGTCTGGCTTGGGGGTCAAAGATGGGGGGCTGGCCTGGCGAAGGGCCAACACGGCACGGTGATGGTCTCACGAGTCACGGCGAGTAGATAAACAGCTGCGTCTCTGCGCCGCCCAGGCTCGGCCCCAGCTTCATCTGCACAGACAGCCGACGGCCCAGCCCACAGCCGCCAGCAATGCCGCCTCAGCAACCGGAAAAGGACGCTGCCTCGCAGCCGGCCGTCGACCATGGCTCCGTCCACGCCGACGCCGACCCGGCGCTCGACAAGCAGAACCGCGGCACCATCACCGAGGTGCAGGGCGACGCCCACTTCTACGAGACCGTCTCCGCCGCGCCGCTGGACCCGTGGTCCCGGACGAGCCTCCAGCTCTACATGATCCTGCTGGTGGCGGCGCTCAACGCGACGGCCTCGGGCTTCGATGGCGTGGGTGGCCAGACCAGACGCCTGCATCGCGGCGCGCAGGACGCATCGATACTGACGAAGCCTGCAGTCCATCTTTAGCTCCATCAACGCCATGAACCAATACCAGGCGTACTTTCACCACACGGAGCTTGGTTCCAGCACCGGCATGTAAGTCCGACGTCTGCCAGCTTGTCCCCCGTCTGGCACGCACGGCTACTTACACCGTCGGTCCCCCGCAGCATCTTCATGATCTACACCATCGGGAACATGATTGGGTCCTTGTTCACCGGCCCCATCTGCGACCGCTTCGGCCGCCGTGTCGGCATGATGACCGGCTCCGTGCTCATCATGGTCGGCGCCGCGGTCCAGACGGCGGCGCAGAACGACGGGTATCTCTTGGGCGGCCGTTTCGTCCTCGGCTTCGGCGTCTCCATTGGCACGTCGGCGGCGCCCACGTACGCCCTCGAGATCGCGCCGCCGCAGTGGCGAGCCCGCGTCGTCGGCTACTACAACACCTGTATGGCTCTGCTCCCCCTTGAACGCGTTCGACGTATGTTCTTACCGGGTCGCTGCAGTCTTCTACACCGGGTCCATCCTCGCCACCGGCGTGGCCTACGCCTGCAGCAAGTCTCCAGGCGAGCTCGCCTTCCGGCTTCCGCTGTCGCTCCAGCTCGTCCCTCCGCTGATCATCATGACCGGGGCCTTCTTCATACCCGAGTCCCCTCGCTGGCTCACCATGTGGGGGAAGAAGGAGAGGGCAGCCGAGATCCTGGCCAAGTACCACGGCGGCGGCGACCTCAACCACCCTGTGGTGCAGCTCGAGCTGCGCGAGTTCGAAAGCAGTATCGAGCTGCAAAAGTCTTCCAGTATCTGGAACTACTGGGCGCTCGTGTCTACGCACAATGCCCGGTGGCGCTTCACCATGATGGCCTTCATGTCCGTGTTCGCGCAGCTGTCTGGGAATTCGGTCCTGACATACTACCTGCCGTCCATGTATAAGCTGCTCGGGATCCAATCGACCGAGCGCCGCCTGCTGCTGACGTTTATGAACTCCATCGTTTCTTGCGCCGGCGCCGTCGCCGGCTCGGCCACCAACGACCGCGTCGGCCGACGTACCAAGCTGTGGGTCGGCAGTATCGTCCTCGCCGGCCTGTTCGGTGCCGTGACGGGCATCTCGAGCCAGTTTGAGGGCGATAAGAAGAATCATGTCAGCGCCAGCCTGTCCAACGGCGGGGTGG
Organism: Tolypocladium cylindrosporum; assembly: GCA_024340765.1. NCBI lineage: Eukaryota > Fungi > Ascomycota > Sordariomycetes > Hypocreales > Ophiocordycipitaceae > Tolypocladium > Tolypocladium cylindrosporum. The sequence goes on along the minus strand of JALHCC010000094.1, from coordinate 43,140 downwards.
CTTTCGTGAGTCGGCTCCTTTTCCCCCGAGGCCGCATCTGCTGATACATGACCATCAGATCTTCCTCTTCGGATGCGCATACTCATTCGTTTACACGCCACTCACGGCAACGTACTGTGCCGAGGTGTTGGCCAACCCAACTCGAGCCAAGGGAATGGGTGTGGTAAGTTATCGAATCGCAGTCTCTGCTTGGCATCCCGTGCTGACCCTGGTGTAGCACGTTATCCTGTCCAACTGCGCCAACCTCTATAACACGTATGTGACGGCCATTGCCCTCGATGCCATCGATTGGCGGTACTACCTCATCTTTGTCGGCCTCAACATCATATACGGCGCCGTTTGGTATGTCTTTGGCGTGGAGACGCGAGGCAGGACGCTGGAAGAAATGGACGCCGTGTTTGATGCCAAGTTCCCGCCGCGCGCAGCGCTGCAGAAGACAGTCATGGTCCGGCAAGGCGACGGGCACTTGGAGGGCCTAGATAGGCGAGACGTGTAGAACCTGTCCCAACGAGCATCAGCTCTGCACAAAGGGAACGTGTGGCTAGCGAGTGCTGTTTGTGTATACGCATAATAGCAATTGCCTAGGTTAAAATTTTCGAGCCCAGCGGTTTCGTTTTCTTAAACAAACCGCGCCGGGCTTCATGTTATCATCGGAGCCACTCCACCACTGTTCCACTGACCTGATGACCAGCGACAGGCCTGTAGCCAGACGAGGTACCCGTTGCAGGCGAGCAGGTTCATGGTGCTGTAGTACTGGTTCGAATTCACACAACGAGCGCCCATGTCCAGCATGCGCTTGAAGAGAGCCTGGGCACAGACTTGCCCTCGGTGGCGGCCAAGCATGTGGCAAGGCCGGCGATGTGAGACGTGGCCATGGAGGTGCCGGGGTTGAAGCCCTTCGCGCAGTAGCCAAGTTGTAAACCACGGAGGAAGTAGGCAACTTACACTGCGGCCGCCGACTCCAAGCTCGAGAGGGAGGAGGTTGGCAACGACCTTGCCTACAGAAACAGGTAAACAATACCCAGGGTAGGCACTTTCCCACAGCCTAGCCATGGGCTGATTGATTGACCTTTGTGTCTCGTTTTCGTGCCGTGTCGCTTGTCCGCTTGTCGCTTATCCGCTTGTCTACCATCCGTCCTCTTCGATTGCCTCCAAGCCGAAGCCAGGACTTGAGGTTCCGAGCAGTCCCTTGTCACGAAAGCGGCAAAGGCAGGAGAGGAGGCATTTAGCGCATAGTGCCGATATGACCAGATCCGCGGGATTGAGGGACCAGCGTACGACCAGCACGGACTGAGGGGTGTCGACCTATGCACGTCCAACTGCTTAATATTTTTTTGTCTCCTGGTCCGACACAACAATGGTAAATCTACCACCGTCTCTTCACCATTTCATACGAAAGCCACCGGAGAGGCCGACTTCATCGTTTCAGGATGAGCCCAAATGCGGGAGCGCCAGAACCGTACACGAGTGATATAGTCAGAGCCAGGCTCAAGTTGTCCTTGATCCCAGCTGCCTTCATCAGATCCTCGAGGTCTTCCAGCACCGAGTATTTGGCCTCTCTGACCGTGGCGTGCTGCGAAAGTTTCGGTTATTTAAAGGTCGACGTCATTGCGCTCTTGGCACACAAAGCGGCCATTGGGCTTCGCATGAAAGAACCAATGCGGCATGTCCTTGGCGTGTACCAAGGAGCCATGTGTCTGAGCCTTTCCAGACTACTCGTATGACAAGCCGCGACGAATGAGACGCGGCCAATTGAACGTTTCAGATGGCGGTTTCTACGTAATAAATGCCAATTTTGCGGCTTTTTTTCGCGAGCGCTACGGAGTCCTTCGTACTCGTAGACAAGCCATCCATGGGTATGGATCCATCTTGCTGTCGATTCCCCAGCCAGCCCGCTGGCATCGGGCCAATTTCGCTTCTCACGATGTCGACTCCACCCTCCCACACACACTCAAGACTCTCCAGTCATCCCTGGGCACATGCTCGATCTGCTGTTGTTTCTTCTTCCTCTTGCCCTGCGCCGCCTTGTCTGATCAGCAATCTATCGATACATCGTACATGCTCGTGCGGAGTACTCCGTAGTCAGCCCACATCGCCGGCGACCAGCCCCTTGATAGGCCCCTCGACCCGCGTCTCCTGTCCAAGACGCACAACTGCACCGTACTACTCTGCACCACGGCGGCCACGATGAGCGGCCTGGACGCACCCGACATCTCGGCCGCGTACGAGGCGGTGCGCAGCGACAAGGACCCGGCCAACTGGCTGCTCATCTCGTACGCGGCGGCCACGGGCAGCAAGCTCGCGCTGGCGCAGACGGGCTCGGGCGGCATCGCGGAGCTGGCGGCGGCGCTCGATGACGCGCAGGTGCAGTACGGCTACGTGCGCGTCGAGTACGCCAACGACGCGGAGAGCCGGCGCGTCAAGTTTGTGCTCGTCGTCTGGATCGGCGAGCAGGCCAAGGTGATGCGCAAGGCGCGCGTGAGCGTCGAGAGCGGCGACGTCAAGCACGTGCTGGCGCACCACAGCGCGGTGACGACGAGCGACCGCGCCGAGCTGGACGAGAGGGACGTGGTCGCGAGGCTGCGGAAGGCTGGCGGCGCCGACTACAACGGGGGACGGGGATGATGGGAGAAGGGCGAGCGAGTCAGTCGCGCGCGGCGTGCCTGGAGGCTGTCCCTGCCGGACACGGCTGACGTTGAATTCATCAATTACTATGTACCTCTTGTACTCGTACTCGTACTCCGTACTTTGCAACCACTTACTGGGAAGTCTCTGCAAGAACAGGCTGTATGGTTCGCGCCGACGGCGTCAAGGCTCGAAAGCAGGCACATCGGCCTGGCAGCGGCGACGTACAGAACGGGGTCTCACCTTGGCAGCCAGCCACGGAACCTCCAGTCGGGGCACACGGTAGAGGCAGAAGTGCCGGCTTGAGCTGCAGGTCCCAGTCTGCCAATGTTGCGGCACGACAACAGCAGCGCCAGTTGCCCACTTACACAGAGCCCAGAGAACAGGCACTTCGTATCCGTACTTCTCGTACGAGTATTCGCACAAGAGGCACGGCTCCCAGAGAAATTAACAATCCCACCCACTGCTCTCGTCGAAACCTTGCAGGCCTGGGGTTCGTCGGCCTCGTCGTGGCGCATCCACCACATGGCTACATGCGTCGCCCTAAGCCGGTCCCTCGGCGTGGCCGCGGGCCTTGACTGGCGGACGGTGACGTATGTGCGTCTCCATCACCAGCCTACTGGGGCTAGCCAGCTAGGCGAAGCATGGCCCGGGGCCAGCCAGGGTCGGCGGTTGACGCCAATTCTCGAAAGGACGCGGAGTCGCATGCGGTGCGGCGTGGTCCTGTCCAATCCCCGCCTCGATTGGCGACAGCCCGGCGCGCCTGAGTCGTACCGCATGCGCGGCCGCAGTGCGCCGCGGCTCGTCAACTCGTCTTGTCGGGGCTCTCTGGGGGCCCCGTTCGACGCCTCCAAGCCTTCCGTCGACGGGGCCTGATACTCGATCCGTACAAGGCGGCCCATCAACGCCAAACCTCCACTGACAGCCCTCGTGTCCCCACCCCCTCGGGGGGATATCCGTTGTCAGACTTTTCCCGTTGACGAGCCGTACAGTATTATATTGAGGTGCCGTCGCTGCCCGTGACGGTGTCCGTTTCCGTAGTCCGTCCTCCACGAGTTACAACACCACCGTCGTCGCTCCTCCACCTCGACCTCGACCACGCGACAGCAGCCCCCCCCCTTCCCCCCGCCCGCCCGCAACGACAACCGACCCGGGAAACGACAGCCCGCATGAGTTGCCATCGCACGTGTGCAGGTATTTGATCGCCGTCCCGCGTCGCCCTCGCCAGCATCTTGGTTACACGCCCTCACGTGTCCCGCCTCCCGTGTCGTCCGTCCCGCCTCCGCCTCGCTCTCCTGGGCACGTCTCTGCGAGCTGCCCGTGCGTGTGTGTATAGTGCCCGGCCTCCCGTCTCTGTCACTCCTCCCGGCCCTCTAGACGACTTCGACTGCCCGGCCTCGCCTCGCCGTCCCCCGACACCATGACCGGCACCGACGTCAAGCACGACGCCGCCAGTGCCAGCGCCAGCGCCAGCAACAACATGGACCCCAAGCTGGAGCACTCCCCGCGCCTGTCCAGCGGCGAGCCCGAGTCTGCGGACCAGCTGCTCGAGAGTCTCGGCTACAAGCCCGAGCTGGCCCGGACCCGGTCAACGCTGCAGGTTGCCTTCATGTCCTTTGTGCTAGCCTCGATCCCGTACGGCCTGGCCACGACGCTCAACTACCCGCTCGTCGGCGGCGGCCCCGTCGACATCATCTGGGGCTGGGTGCTCGTGTCCGCCATCATCATCTGTGTTGCCGCGTCCCTTGGTGAAATCACGAGTGTCTATCCCACCGCCGGAGGTATTACATACAGCCCCGGCCCGCCGCTCCGGGCGGGCGATTGCGCGCCCCTTCTCCCTCCTCGCAGTGCACATGATTGATCTCGCTCTCTCTTGCAGGTGTCTACTACCAGGCCTTCATGCTCGCCCCGGCCCGCTGGCGGCGCGTCGCGAGCTGGATCTGTGGCTGGCTCTTCGTCGTGGGGAACATCACCATCACGCTCGCCGTCAACTTTGGCTCCACGCTGTTCTTCGTCGCGTGCATCAATGTGTTTGAATCGTCGCCCGGCGTCGGTGTCTTTGAGGGAACCAACTACCAGGTCTTCCTGGTCTTCCTCGGCATCACCTTTCTGTGCAACGCAGTCTCTGCCCTGGGCAACCGCTGGCTGCCCTGGCTGGATGTGAGCCCGTCTCCCCCTTGTCCCGTGCTTGCATGTCGCTGACCTTGACGAGACCGCCGCCATCTTCTGGACCTTTGCCGGCGTCATCGCCATCGCCGTTTCTGTCCTCGCCATCGCCAAGAACGGCCGCCACGATGCCAGTTTCGTCTTCACGAAATTTGAATCGAGCTCCGGTTGGCCGTCCGGCTGGTCCTTCATGGTTGGCCTTCTTCACGCGGGCTACGCCACGTCGTCCACGGGCATGATCATCTCGTGAGCCTCCTCCTTTGCGCGAGTAGACCGGGGCCATTCCGCTGACAGCCGCGTAGCATGTGCGAGGAGGTGCAGAAGCCTTCGATTCAGGTTCCCAAGGCCATGGTCGCCACCATCCTCATCAACACCATTGCTGGCCTTCTCTTCCTGATCCCCCTGGTCTTTGTCCTTCCCGACATCCAGGAGCTCATCAGCCTTGCCTCTGGTCAGCCAGTGCCGACCATCATCAAGTCCGCCGTCGGTTCCTCTGGGGGCGCCTTTGGTCTCCTCGTTCCCCTCATGGTCCTTGCCATTCTCTGCGGCATCGGCTGCACGACGGCCTCGTCGCGTTGCACGTGGGCGTTTGCCCGGGACGGCGCCATCCCGGGCTCCAAGCTGTGGATGAAGGTCAACCACAAGCTCGACGTGCCCCTCAACGCCATGATGCTGAGCATGGTGGTGCAAATCATCCTCGCCCTCATCAACTTTGGCTCGTCGGCCGCCTTCAACGCCTTTTCTGGTGTCGGTGTCATTTGCCTGACGGCCTCGTATGCGACGCCCATCGCTATCAGCCTGTTCAGCGGCAGGAAGCAGGTCAGGACCGGCAAATTCTACCTCGGCCCCGTTGGCGTCTTCTGCAACATCGTTGCCATCGGTACGTGCTCTTCCCTTGTCTGAGTGCTCGTTGCCATTGCTAACCAACTTGTTTGCAGGTTGGTCCATGCTGGCTATGCCCCTGTTTTGCATGCCGTCCATGATTCCGGTGACCGCTGCGACGGTCAACTACGCGCCGGCCGTCTTCGTGGCCGCGATGGCCATCTCTGGGCTTTGGTACTGGGCTTGGGGACATAAGAACTACGCGGGCCCTCCTGTACAGGGAGAGCACGTGCACAGCACTTAACGGTGGCAGAGATGCCCGCTGGTGTATAAACTTGCCTATATAGCATACAATGTGCATACGATTCAAACACCTCTGCTGTTTCTGTCCCTGTCGTTGCGTTGTACCCGCAGCTACTTTGACGAGCCTGGTTGTCACGAGTGCTCCAAGTCAGTACCTGATGATCAGCCTTCACCTGTGTTTGAGCAGTTGGCCGCATATATAGTTGTTGGCAACTCCCAGTGGCTTCGTCTTCATCTCTTGCATTGGTTGAGCCGCGCCTGCGCCATCAATGGCTCAGAAAGGAGTAGGGTGTCCAAGGGCGGAGTGGATTCGAGCGCCAAAGACGAGCACCATCGGGCTACCCTATAGCACTTTGAAGGAGACAACCGCATGGGGTGCTACCTTGGCTTGATGCAATGCTTATACGGAGTGCGCTGGGAGGAATCACGGATGCTAGTGGTATGGGGTTTTCATGAATAAGTTCTTCCTCACGTTAAAAGTATCCTTGAGTAGAGATTCGATATCACGACGACAGTGTTTGAAGTCTTAGGTCTGCACTAAACACGCACGATGGCCATGTTCACCAAGTCGTGGCCTGCTCCCGAACAACAGCTACCCTCACATTGCCTTGACTTGACGGTGCGAAGCTTTCCCTCAGTCAATAAGTCGTAGCACCGCGGCAGCATGGGGTCGACACAATCTTGACAATCCACCAAGCCTGAACTACGGACTGCCGTCACACGCGCGCGCCTGCACTTGATCACTATCTCAAGCTTGAGACGTAATTGATCTTCCCTCTCCTATCCTTGATGTGAAAAGGGGTGGGAAATGAGCGAGTGAAAACACACGTCCCGATGAGTGAGGCTTACAATTCTGGCGCCTGGACAAGACACGCAGCAATCTGTAAAGCGCCATGCATATCGGTGAGCTGGGGACATGGTCGTCGTGCCGCACAAAGTGCCATCACAGGACGGCCTGCATACGTGGTAATTGCGTGCCGCACCATCCTGAGTGCAGCGCTTGTGCTGCAGCGACTGCGACTTGGATGCACGGGTGGCCGATCTTGAGACAATCGGGAGACAGACGCAGTGAATCGGGTCCGCGAAGTCCTGCGCCGGCGCAGAACATTGGATCCTATGACTGTAAAGATTTTCAGGAGCCGCCAGAGGAGGTCTCCATGCTGGGCCTGTCAAGCTTCGGGGTTTCCGACGCTGAGAATCTGAGCCGTTTGCCGTCTCATGGTACGACGCCGTTGGACGTGTGCCGGTGCCTGCAACACCACGATCGGGTGAGATAAAAGCCCGCCTCAATGGCACCACAGCGGGGTGCAGCTCCACCGCAGACGGCCAACAGACGGCCAACAGACGGCCTGCATCCAGCCACAGGCTCGAGTTCCCTGCTGGCAAGACGCTGTGGCTGTACCCGAGTCGTCCTATCAGGCGGCCTCTTGGTCATGGAGGGTGTGCAGACGCGACGGCGCGGGATGGTGATGTGACGGAGCTTGGTCTTGGAGACCCCGGAGGCGCCACGGAAGAGTAGCCACGGGAAGGGCGGAAGCCATGTTTGATGAAAGCTGTCATGGCAATTCCACTTTCCCAGGACCCGGAGATTGGTTTAGCTTGAGCCTATCCCTACCTCGCTTCTGTTGGTGCCTCCCGTTATCTATTCCGCCGATTGTCGGCACCCGTAGGTCACGAGAGGCAACAAAGCACTGCCGACGACGTTGTCGATCCTGGAGTCACCACGTCCGGCATGGCTGACGTTCTGGGGTGCTAGTGCTGTCTGTCTGGCCATCCTGTAGCTAACAGATTCGGGGATGCAGCTGTGATATGCTTGTGCCGTGGCATCACACTGTGCCGCTCTCCCATCCCCGCATTTGCAATCTGGGGTTGACCCGACCTATCCGTAACCGACTGTGACGGTGAATGGCTAGACCGCAGCGGTTGATTGTCGATGGCATCGACGGCGTGTAAGCAGTGGTTTACCGCTTTACCTGACCGGTTCCTGCCCTCGACGAAGGGCCAACCAACCAAGCCACGCTGCGACAGTGGGCACTTGGCAGCATCCGTCTAGCCATCGACAACCAAGGGGTACAGGCAACAGACTGATCATCGACGTCGTGGTGTGAGCATAGCAGCACCAACCGCGACCTTTCCAGAACCTCTCCGCATTGATAGACGGGCCAAGCCACACCTTGGGCAACTCGTATACACTTCTCGCATCGCAGCTAAGGCGCATGGACTACTGACTTGGCTGCAGTCTCCCAGTTTGAGATGGACCAGCATGCCAGCAACAGCAACCTGAACGAAATGACGCGTTATCAGCTGCGGAAAGAGGGGTTTGCTCTTTGCAGAGCACGAAACACGCTTGTGCCATGCCTTGCCAGACACAGCCTTCCCCGACGTCTTACGGCGGCCAGTTGGACACGGCTCCCGCAGCCGGGCACTGACAAGTCTCGGGCTCTATATCCTGCCCTCTTCCAAGCTTTTGAAACTCGTGGTACGACGCAACCGCTCGCTGTTCATTAACCCGGGGCGTGGTGGTGGTGACCGAGGGTGTTGACCCCTATTCTACCCAAGCACTACCGAGAGTCATGGGAACCAACAGTTCGTTCGCACAGGTACAAGGCCAGCGGCTAAGAAACTCCCGCACCGAAAGATGGGTGTTGAACCTGAATTGCCCGTGCCAGTGTGCATTATGCAGCCACTTGGAGTCGGCACGGGACCCCGGCGTGCGCGCGTTGTCAACACGTCTGCCGTCGGTGTGAGCCCTGTCAACACCGTAGACTTTTAGAGCCCACCATCTTTCCCGCTTGGTGAATCTGCAATCTCGGACAAGGCCACGGTTTGCTGCTCTCTGCGACCCCGGATTCGAGACTCTCCAGACCGCGACTCTTGATGGTGGCGCCACTGCGCCTGACGGCGCTCGTGGCAGGCCAGTGGGAATGCGCAAAGGGTCCAGGGTAGGCAAGGTATGGCAAGGATGTCGAGCTGCCGGAGTTGCACAGACAATGCAGTGGAGCGACCGCGGTGTCGTTGATAAGGCCTCCTAAACGTGCTTCCCGGGTGGCGATTGCAGCATGCCATTCATTCACGTTGGGAGTTGGCTGCAGGATCCTCTGGCGAAAGGACGCCTGTTGTCGAGATATGCAGGTATAAGTGCTCGCCCCTCTTCACGTTGCGTGCTAAAGCACAGCCTCCCGCAAGACTCATCTTTGATGAGCAGGTTGACGGTGAGCAGTTTCCTGGCAGGTCACACAGGTACATGAAGCTCGGACGGAGTCTGCCAACGTCAGGTCCGCAGCGATGAGGCCATTCATGGCGGGCGAAACTCGTGCCTTCCCCTCATTACATGTACGCCACCGTATGCGGGCTTGGACGCCCAATGCAACTTGAGCGCTCGGATGGACGAGGGCTACGTCCAAGGCACAGTGAGGTCGGCGCGAGCCAGTTTCCCTCAGTCGCGGCGCGAACCTCGAGTTGTCCGCTGGGAAAGGCGTGTGCGATGTGTACGTGGAAGAAGCATGCGAGACTCCATCTCGAGCAGCCAAGCGCAGTTACAGTACGAGTACGTAATCGACTGGGGCAGGGGCCATGTTATTTTAGGCCTATCGCCATGGAATGATGCGGCGCAACACCATCGTGACGTGGGGCCGCTGCCGGCACGGCGGCGGTGGGCACGGCAAGGTCCCAGTAGTCTGGACTTGTCAGGCAGCTGAACGGAGACGAGCCTTGCCGCGTGTCCCCGTAGCTGTGAAGCCATATCGAAACCTGATATACGCATGACTGTTGAGGTGGCTGCAGCTTGCGAACCAGGACCCAGTGGCGAGACCTCTGCATCCGTTGTCGGAACCCGGAGACGGAGCAGACACAGCTCGGGCGATGGATGTTTCCCCGATCAGAGACATGGTTTGAGTCTGCTGTCTTACATATTGTTGGCGGCTTCGGTGGATTCAACGAAGCTGCAGCTCGTCGGACTGGGTAGTCCGTAGTCTTCGCGAGACCAGCCAGTCACGCCGCTTCACCCCCGCGGGCATCTGTTTGAAGCCAGGGCCGATGGAAAATTGCCCCGTTGACCTTTGCATTCTGGCACAAGCTGGCTTGTTCCATCCATGCGAGTCCAGGATGCGGCCTTCCCTGCTAGCGCAACGCACAGCCGAACTTGATCGGACCAAGCGCCGCCGGCCAATCATGGGCAAGGCCCGCACGGTATCATCGAGATGGCGACAGCTGGGCGAGATGGTGTCGAGTTTTCTGCCCAACCAGCGCGTGCTGGCGGGCTTGCTGGGACGCGAGGGGCTGCATGGCGGCGCAATCACGGGCAGCCTGGCGACGCGTCGAGCGAGACCTTGGGGCAGATGGCCAGCGCGGGAGCAAACATGGGGGCTGCGGCCGCCACGGAGTCAATGGCATCAACGTTAAGTTCCCGTCGTGTGTCGGCGGTTGTTGAGTCTGAGCTCGCGGCGCTAACCAGTTGAAGGTTTGGGGCTGAACGGCGCAGCAGCCGCAAGGCTGTCGACGAGCCTCCGGAGCAGCGTCCGTCGCTCTCGGAAGCGGCGCGAGTTGGACGACACGGCCAGACAGGCGGCGGGAGCCTTGGCGATGCCAGCCGCCGTTGCAGCCAGGTCTGGCATGTCACGCCCGCCCTCTCGCTGGCTCTCCTGCAGCCGCATCATGTACTCGTACTCGTAGTTGCAGCCGCAGAGTCCACAAGTGGGATCGTCGAGGACGTCTGTGCTGCAGGAGGGTGGTAGTAGAGGAAAATTGCGAAAGCGCTCCCGTCCGCTCCACTCGAGCCATGTTGAAGCAACCACTTTGGCTGGTGGGGCCGTTGTTCCGGCGGCTCGCTGGAGTTGACGGATGACCTGCAGAGACGCCTGCGTGGAATGGGCTCCCTGGTCGGCCAAGAGCACGGGTGGTCGCCAGCTCAAAGTTGTTGGGGATGATATTTGCCACTGCCATGCCATGGCCATTGCCAGCCGACTTGGTCCGCGGGTTGGGGTTGGTACTTTGCAGCTGCATGTCTGGACGGACTGCTCGGTAATAATAACCTTTCTGGCGTCAGACTCCAGGTTTCCCGAGGCTTGACATTTGGCGGAGAAGCTTCTGCCGGGATCTTCTAAGGCTGACGGCACATGTTGATATCATGGTGTATCATCAAGCACGGTACAGAGGCCGCCGAGCGAATGACGGCAACGCAACCTGTTCCTGTAGATTGTGCAAGTGCTCCGTACTGTACGAGCAATTTACACACTACTGGTACTCCGTAAAGCAGATATATTCTGGGGTTTAACATGCGGAGTCCTAGTTTGCGGAGAAGATGGCAGACGAAACAAAGACAACGGTGGTCGCTGATGGTGTTTCGCTACAAGATATGGTGAGCTCCAACCATGGCAACCCTGGCCGGCCCCACCGGATTTGCGAAGGCTAACCAACCCTGACCCATGCCTGATCCATCCTTATCTTTCGTCGCCGCCAGGACGGCGCCGCGGCGGAGACGAGGCCAAAATCTCTGCCCGCGGCGGCGGCAAGAGTCAAACGTTGCAGATACGACGAGGGCGAAAGCGGGCATCCGGCGCGGGAGCCGCTGTCTGCGAGGTTTAAGTTACAGTGCGCATCGGCATGGGAAGGGAGAGGCCCAGAGGAGTATGTGCAGGTGGCGATGGAACCAACGCGTACTGCCGGGGAATTAAGTAGGGCACAAACGTCGGCTGGCCTGGCCGGAGAACCTCATATACGGCGGGCAGTCCTCGAATGAACGAGCCGTGGAGAGACGAAACACCGTCTCAGGTTTGTGGCCTGGGCGCAGCGTGGTCTTGCATTCCGACATTTCCAACCAAGTGACACTCGTGATAAGCCCGGCCTGCCGTGCCAATCCAGTAGGGAGGGAGCGCCGGAGCCGGTCTCGGGGGGCGCAAAGTTTGGCGACTCGTCGGACGGTCGGTTGACGGTTCTGGCCGTCTGCGCCTCGCGGGTTTTGCCTGCCAACGGCGCACAGCGGTGGGGGGGGCGAGTTTTGCCTTTCCCCAGAGCGGCCTGGGTGCAGGGCATGGCGTCTGTTCTTATCGGTGAATAGTGAATAATGAACTTGCAGTGCCTCGTCCGAGTTGTCCCAGTCTTTAGAGCTTCGCGCGGGTTCGCCGCAGGAAGTGCCTCGTCCGAGTTGTCCCAGTCTTCAAGAGCTCGCCGTTGTCGAGCCTGGCGACAACGACACCGGTACGTCATTGTGCGGGCCAGGCCCATCCCGCAGCAAGCAGGCAAGGAAGCGGCGTCCTCGTAGGGCATCGTGGGTTTTGACAGGGGTGATTCTGACGATGCCGAATCGCTAGCGAGAAGCACGCACTGTCCAGCGCCACACCCAACAGGGCGCCCCCCCTCCCGCAGCAGCTTGCAGCGGGCAGCGTCTCGCTGAGCCTTGCTTCACTAAGCTCATTCCTCGTCGGTGAGCGCCAGGGCAACCTGCGTGCTGCTGCCGCTGCCAAGTCGGCGCGCACAAGCGCCAGGCGAGGCGTCGCGCTAGCAAGGCATGGCCCACGACAAACTCGCCTCCAGCTGCTCCGTCGAAAAGTTTTGCAGGCTCATTCATTCATGTTGGGCGAGACCTGCCGGTGGCTCTGGAATGCGGCTGCAGAGCGAGTCCGGGACGGTTGCGTGCGAGGTGGGTATGCGCGTGGAAGCAGGCTCGGATGGATCGCGATGAGGATACGGAGCAGGCACATACGACCACTGCGTACTCCGTACTGGCCGATGCATTGGTCGCTGGATGGCAAGGGTATGTAATTTTCACCTACTCGTAGATATACATAACGCCACCGCGGCCGCCGTTGCTGCCATGGCCAGGGGCGCAGAGCACGGCCGACCCGGCAGTAGCCTCGAGTTCAAGGCCAAGGGCCAAGCCGACTCGGGAGATACGCCCGTCGCCTTCCATTGGGTTGTCCTCTGCAGAGCAGCAGCCAGCAGGAGCAGCAGCAGGTCCAGAGCCCATGCCGTGTAGGTAGCACCGCGTTATCTCCAAGAGTGCAGCCTGTAGTTGCGCATCGACGCTGACCGGCTGCGAACCTGTGCGGACAATGGACATGGAGTTCGCTCCGTACATGCGCGCCTCCTCGCCACAGACACCTGGCCTCCTCCCGCCACGCCGGCGGCGTTTGTCCTGTGGCTTGTTGGTGTTCTTGCTCCATGCCGCTGCGTGCTGCTGCAAGGCGATGCCGCCATGCCATGCCATGCCATGCCTGTCTCGCATGGCCACGCCAATGTAAGCCACTCGCAAGCCATGGAGCCACCCAAGCATCCAACAGCCCATCGAAACATCCCATCAAACCACTCGACCCGGCCCCCGGCCTCCCCGCCCCCCGATCGGCCTCAACTCTAGCTCCACCGAGCAGCGCTAGGCCCAGACCTCCTCAAGCGCCTCAACACGCCGTGTCTGCGCGCCATCGCCCCCCGTGCTGGCCGGCGGTTCGCAGAGTCCAGTTCCCGTCGTCCTGGCTGCACTGTACGGAGCACCGCTGCGCTGCGAGGCCCGCGAGCGCACTGCTTCCAGGTTCCGGGCCCGGGCCTCCCATCTCCCCATCCCCGTGCCATCCATCCATCCATGCCACCCATCTATCTTGCCATCCCCCCCCCCTGTCGTTGAACTCCCACCCCCCGTTGTGCTAGTGAGGAGTAGTCCCGTTGCAGCGCTGTAGCCCCAGCGTCCCAGCGCCGTCCGCCATCCGCCATCCGCCGCCGTTATCAGAGGCAAAACCAAGCGCTCCCCGCCCCATCCGCATCGGCCTCGCTTTTCCTGCCTCTCGCACACTCTCTCGCAGAGACCAGGACGGACCATCCCCTTGCGAATCGACGACAGGACCGTCGAGACGCGGCCTTGTTGCATCTCGCGGCCCAGACAGACCCCCAGACGACCGACGGCCAGCATCGACGGGAACGGCGTGTCCAGCCAACGAGCCAGCCCGCCCCCGGTGACGACGTGCGTTTCCTGCCGGCGTTGCTTTCACTGCTCCAGCCCTCGACTCCGCCAGCCTCAGCTCTTCCGGCCTCGCCTTCTTCCTCGAGCCCGTCTTCTTCTTCTTCTTTCTTGTATTCGTCCTCATTGGCCTAATCAGTTGCGTCCTGCCTCACCCGCCGGCCCTGCCTGCTCTCGTCCTGTTCGGTTGCTGGAATATTGCCCGAGCACGCCTTCGTGACGCTGCATCCGGACGTCCGCCGCCCTCCTGCCCCCTCGACGTAAGTTGCTTGCTCCATCTCGCCAGGGGCATCGTTGCACGGGGGGAAATCCCTGCGCTGTCATTTTCAAGATGCGCAATGGCGTTGTTCTGACCAACAACGCCATGGTGCACCGCCTCTCATTATCCTTCCATGCCTCCGGCCCTCAGCTATGGTTTTATACAGGGCAAGGTTTGCTGACATTCTGCCTATCCAGACATTTTCATCCGCCCTCCTCCTAAAACCTCCTCTCGCCCTCTTCTCGCGCCCTCAAACCCCTATGAATTGAGCTGCACGCGGTCGAGACCTCGGACTCACCGTCCCGGGAACCGCTGCCCCGTGCACGCTTGGGTTCTTTGACCCCGTCGTCCCATCTACAACCTCGACACTTCGTCCCGCCAGGCGTGTCCTTGTTTGGGATGCCTTACACGCCGCCCTCGCACCGATCGCCCGCTTCTTCAGCCTCCGTGTCGCCTGATGTGAGCCGCCGCTCGTCCTTTCAGTCCGTGCCGCGGCCTTTGCTGCCGCGCTCCGCCTCGTACCTCAACAAGCACCGCCGAACCCCTTCGATAACTACCATCAATGACGCGCCGTCCGCGCCCCCTTTGGCTGTGAACGGCTTCGAGGGCGTCAAGAGCGCCATGGCCGGCCTGGGGAGCAGCGTGCGGCAATCCCCTCCCCCGCCCCTCGATCAGCGCGAGCTCATCCCCAAGGGCGCCATCGTCTCCCCCCCGCCGTCGGCGTCGTCGGGGAGCGAAGACGACGAGCCCCCAGAGATGCGCGGACGCAAGCTGGACGCTCTCAAGGACCTGAGAGACGCCGTCAGCCAGATTCCCCAGTCCAGGACGCCCTCGCCCCCGCCGCCCAGCAGCTCCGATGGCCTAGAGGAGGAAGAATCCCATCGAGGCATGCGCGTGTGCTTCAGCACCAGCGCCCTTCCCGAACTCCCCAGGAGCGGGCGCAAGGTCGGCCATGTCCGATCTGCGACCGAGCCTAGTGTGGCTGTCCCCAAGTCGGCCGACAACTCCCTGACGGGATCCGAGGAGGACACCGACGAGGATCTCAAGTACAAGCCACAGATGGTGCGTAAAAAGTCGGGCGAGCTGGTCCGCCCTGCCCTTCGTGCCTCTCACCGGCGGCCCTCGAGCATGCCCGGCACGCCCATCTTCTCCAAGGCTGTCCACTTCGACTCTCACCTGGAGCACGTCCGACACTTCCTCCAGGTGGATCGCCCCCTCGCCGTCAGTGCCGGGTCGTCCCCGGTTGAGAACTACGAGAGCGACAGCGAGTATCCCTTCCCAGGCGACGGCAAGCCCAATGCGCGGTCGCCTCCCTTTGAGTGGGAGCTCGTCACCGCCAACTTCCCCCACGATACCCACGGCCGCAGGACGCTGCCCGTCCGGCTGGAAAGGGTATGGCTCTCTGCTGACCAAAAGTCCCTGCTTGGGTCCGTCGCCGTGGCCAACCTTGCCTTCCACAAGCAAGTCACATGCCGCTTCACACTTGATTACTGGAAGACCGTGTCGGAGATCAGCGCCGAGTACAGCCATGAGATCCGCCCGCGGGAAACGCCCCTGGCATACGACCGCTTCACCTTCACCATCAAGCTCTCCGACATGGCGCACCTCGAGTCCAAGACGCTCTTCTTCTGCATCCGCTTCTCGGTCAACGGCCAGGAGTTCTGGGACAACAACAACGACATGAACTTCCAAGTCGACTTCATGAAAAAGCACCTGCCGCAGAACGGTAAGAGCAACTTCCAGGGTGCCGCGTCGCGGTCCATGAACGGCGGCCTGCCCCGCAGCAACCGCAGGCAGCACTCTGGAAGCGCCCTCCGCCCGGTGTCCATGCCCGTGTCCCTAGACCCGTTCGGCAAGGACCCCGATAGGTTCAACTTTGACCAGCCCATTCACGAGTACCTCGGCGAGTCTGGCCCAAGCCTGCGCCTCAAGACCAAGTCGACGACCAATCTCGCCAGCGACAACATTGCCCGAGACCTCGCGTCGCCGAGCGGCGCCGTCTTTTCCAACCGCTACGACTTTGGCGCCTCGCTCAGCGCCGCCATGCAGGCCGCCAAGGAGTCTATAACAAAGGACAAGGATGCTCTGTATATGAAGCGGAACGTCCGCGGCTTCGAGTCCGCGCTGGGCCTGACGGCGGAGTCGCCCGGCTCCAGCACTGGGCTCTCGCCCAACGGATCCCGCTCGCCCAATCCCAACGCTGGTCTCCCGAGCGCTTCATACGAGGAACTCGTCAACAAGTATTGCTTTGTACGTACCACTGGGCTGCACTTCAACCCTGCAGAGACCCCCGCCACGATCCGATCCCGATGACTCCGCGCGGGCATCGTTCCACTGTCGAGCGTCAAAAGAAGGAGCAACTTTACTAACAGATTTGGTGGTCTAGTTTGGCTCAAAGCAATCGAGCCCCACGATGAAGGATGGTACCTTGAAAGGCGGGGCCTTTGACGGAGCTCACGAAGGAAACCCGTCGGGAGCTGCTCAGGGGGGCGCTGCGCGCTCCGGAAACCACACGACGGCGGTACACCACTCGATTCGCCTTCACGACGCGAGCCCCTACTTCCAGTCGTTTGCGGCAGCGAGCCCCGCCGTGGCTTCCAACGGGAATGGTCAGGTGTCGAGCCCCATTTCCATGAGCCTCACGTCGTCGACACCTCCCGCGCTCGCTTCGGGCGCCGTCACGCCGTCGAGCGGCGCGTCGTACCACAGCCAGCCGCACCCAGAGAGGTTCCCCTGGACCACGGAGACCCAGGCGGCCACGGCCATCCGAGGCTAGAAGCCGAAGTAGGGTGAAAAGGCCGGCCCGGGCTACGACGGACGTTTCCCGTAACCGCTTGCCTCGGGCATGCGCGGTCGACAAGGACCGCAAATTAGCACAGCTCTGTGCTTTTCATCTCTCGCAGCGAAGAGAATTACGTTTTCACATGGATTTTGCAAGCATTGCTGGATCGGATAGGTTGCTCGGCGTTACGGTAATTTGGGAAGTGAGCTCTTGCATCCGGACAGGGGGAAAAGCCGGCATTGGTTGTCTGTATTGTGCTTGTTTCAGTTGTCACGGCCAGAACCATGATGACCTGGAGATTGAGTGAGGGTTGGCGAAAAATGCAACGCTGTTTTTGGGCACGGGAACCGCCAGCCGGCGAGAAAGACGGATCAAGGACGGCTACAATCCCGGGACACGGGATGGATTACGGGACGGGGACCGCACACGTTGAGTTTTCAAGCGTTTTTGCAGTATGAAGCACACGACAGATAGCAGGGTAATGGACATTGACACACCTCACTATGTTCTTGACAAGTTGTGACTGACGAGTTGTGACTAAACGACGCCTGGACATTCATTACTAGGTACTAATCCGTACACCCTGATCTGACGGTGAGTGTCCATCTGAGACATTCGTGTGGCGGCTTTGGAAAAAGCAACACTGTTGCAGGGAGGAACCATCAACGCCCCGCATCGCCGTCTCATCACGGGAGAGGTGGCTGACTGCTGCAGGCTTCGACGGATTCGTAGACCGAACGTGTTGTGATGCCAACATCCTGCCCAGGGAAGACCTTGGCACAGTATTGCCCCCCAGCACGTCGTGCGAATGCTTCCCCGCCGATTCCGTTCCCGTGCCGTCGGCCAGATGAAACAGGGGCAGGCCACGAGGGCAGCCAACAGGCCCTGGCGGTGAATAGCGTGCGAGCGCGAGGAGTTCATCGTTGGTTGTCGGCGCGCTAGCGATGGGGGCTGAACCTGGCTGAGCCTGGCTGAGTCGCCGAAGTAGTCCAAGTGGTCGCCTGTTGTCCTGCCTAGTAGATGGACTAACTGCGGCGTAGCCGACAATACTGACGCCTCATAAGCAAGACGCCTCTCCCTCCTCTTCCTTCCTGCATGCGGAATCATTGGCGAATCTGCTGGAACTCTCGAGTATCAGGTATTTTGGGAGCACCGTGCGGACGGGGACCTCCACGGCGCCCTGGGCGGCCGGGTTCTCGCCGATGAAGCCCTGCAACGTGAGCCCATGATGTGACTGGGGCCACCAGGCGTAACTCCTAGAGATCCTCGAGTGGCGTGTCCTTGTAGTTGCCTCGGAGGAGCGTGTACGGGCCTGTGAGCCGTGGCACTGAGGCTCCCCGCCAGCTCTCCTTTCAGCTCCTTTCGACTCCTTGGAGCTCTACCACGGCCAGGCTGCCCAGCTCATCGTACTGCCACCGCATGGGTATCTTTCGAAGCCGGTTTTATCCACTGGAAGCTGGCTCTGTGGAAAGCCATGTCGGCATATACCGACGTTGTTCTTCTGCGCGAGAATCACGACTGTCAGAAGCGGTGCTCTTTGAAGTAAACGGGCGAGGGAGCGGGCATGCGCTGACTTCTCTGGGGGAAACGCCCGGTTCCAGGCACTCCGGATTATATAGCATGCTGTACAGACGAGACTGCATGCTGCGTTAGTCCAAAGGTCCGTCATACACGGATCCAGTCAAAGGCTCGACAACGTGCAATGGCATCGACGCCGCTGAACACATCGAATTGGCAATGAAGTGTTGAAAGGGGTAGATTTACGTTGCTCCCCATGCCCAACTCCGCCCCTCGGTCCGCGTTTCGGCAAAGTCGAGCATGGTCGATATCGGCAACTGGCACGGGCGATGTCGAATATCGGTGATGGCAGTCTTCAGCTACAGCTGACCGGCGTAGCAACGCTGAGCCTCAGAGGGTGAAGAGTTTAGACTGTACACACGCAGATGGGGGAATTCAGCTTATGTCTATCTACCTTGAAAAGTAACGCAGCAGGCCCGTACGCACATATATTTAGCTCAAACGACATATCAAGCCAACTACGTAGAAGAACGAAAAGAAAGGCCCTTCCACGCCATAAAACGTCATATGATACGCTCGGAGTGGGCTATTGACGACAAAGCGGTGTCTGAACCCCATTGTCAGTGCCATTCATGGAGGCGTGATCGGGTGTTGGTCGTCCAACTGGCTTCCCGGCTCCCACGTGAAGGCGTCGTTATACTTGGTGCGTCGTTATACTTGGTTGGCACGATCAGGCTGTGGCCCGTGCTGGTTGCGGTGTTTACGAGATGGCAAACTGACAGTGTTTTGGCCGCGGAGACTTGAGTCATGTTGAGAGTCACTTCACCTCTCCGGAAACCTATGCAACAAACCCGAGTATATGTATTGGCCCGCTCAAGGAAACGAACAAGCAAATATCTTTAGTTAGGTTTACTCTGGCTCTAGCTCTTTCAGTCGTTTATTGAATCGTCAACGAATCACCTAATCGTCCTCCAGCTTGTTGCTGGTTGCACAATGGCTACTCTAACAATGTCTCTTCAAATCGCTGGCTGCTTTAAAGAATCGCTGGCTGCTTACATATATGCTCTCCTATCCTCCGTCACCTTGGAATCCACAGCCCGCCGTTGCCGTACATCTGATCCCTCATCGCGCCAGACTCGGACCTCACACCCGCCCAGTGCAGCGGGATCCGGTCCACGTGCTGCTGCACCCTGCCCGTCGCCGCGTCCAGCCTGTCCGAGAAGCTCCGCTCGCCCCTGAGGGCCTTCATCTTGGTGACGGTCTCGACGGGCACCCAGCTGTCCCGCGCGAGGCTCGCCAGCGTCGTCATGACGTCCTGGGCGTGCTGGCCCGCCAGGTCCGCCGGGTCGTCGTCCGGCGTGCACGGGTGCAGGTAGCCCATCAGCAGGACGCTGAGTCTGGCGTCGAAGAACGCAGCGCCGTCAAAGTCGTATGCGACGTGGACCGCGACGCCGTTGTGCATGGCGACGCTGGGCGGCGCACCTCGCGGGGGTGCAATGGTCACGACGGCCTCGTGCCAGTCGTGGGACATGTCCTCGAGTCCCTTGGCTGGCAGGACCATAGCCCATGCGGCAAACACCCCGCCGAGCCGCAGCTTGATCGTCTCCGGGACTTCTCTGAGATTCGCAGTCGGAAACCCCAGCTCGACCGTAGACATGCCGCTGGCCCTGGCTACCCTTCCCTCAAACTCGAGAGGAAACGGGGCCTCGGGTCCCGCGTCGGATCCTATGACGGTGACGCACGGCTCCAGCAAGCGTCCCTCGACGAGTTGGCCGTATCGTCCCGGCTTGTTCTTCCCCCAGCTCTCGTTGACGGCGTCGGCCAAGCCAACAGTGCGGTATCCCTGGTAGACGGCCTGACCGGCCCGCTTCACCGCAGCGTTCTTGACCACCTTGGCGGCCCTGTTCTGCACGACGGCGCCGGCAATGCCGGTGTACTTTTTGGCGACCTGCTGGCCAATCGTGCTGGCGACCTTGACGCCGACCTCGAGTGGCATGGTGCTCAGGCTGGCGCCGCGGACGACGGCCGCGTCCGTCGACGTGCTTGCGATCCTGAAGACCGGGCTGCCGCACAGCACCTTCTTGCCGTCCTCGCCGGCACACAGAACCAGTCGAAAGTAGCCGTCGGTGGCCGTGGCGGGGATGCGGAGGACGTGTGTCTCTCGCGGGACGTGGCCCTTCAACCTCCCCGATGCCTTCTTGGCGAACCTCTTGAGATCTCGCTGGATGCCCCGTTCGTCTACCTCGGGCAGATGCTCCGGCCGAGCTTGCCTCGCGGGCGTCACGTCGAGCCAGCTCCCCGTCGACCCCATGAGCGCCTTGACGGCCATGCCCATGCCGCCAGAGTAGCCCTTTTCCTGCAGCCACACGGTCCTGGTCGCCGGCAGCGGCCCGTCCGAGAGCACCGTGACGGACACGGCCGTCGACGGGCCGCGGTACCAGACGAGGGCGTGCGAGTGGCGGATGATGCTGTAGTGCCGCGTCGACTCGGCCGGCCTGCTGACGAGTCCGCCGGCGACATACTGGGCCTCTCCGAGCGCCGTCTTCCACTTTGAGGGTCCCTTGGGCACCGAGCCGGCAGTAGATGCACCGCCAACGGACAGGGCAGATGAGCTTTGGACCCGGCGCAGCTCCCCCCGGGTGGAGCCCGGCGCGAACGGAGCATCCGGAAGGGGGAGCTCGTCAGCGACACAGTCGACGGGCCAGGCCTGCCGGCTTGTGGCGGACGTGTTGTAGCTTGGAGGCCTCGGCTGCTCTTGGGCGCTGGGCCATAGCTGCGTCGCTGATCTGCTTGGCCGCAGGGGTGGAGGGTGAGGAACAAGGTTGGGTCCGTTGGGGGACCGGCTCGCTAGCGGCCGCCGTCTCACGTCCTCCATGCTGCTAGCTACCTAGGCAACAAAAGCATAGCTGATAGGTGCGAAGTCGTGAGGACCAGCTTGCAAAGAAGCTGTGTTGAAGGAATCCCTTTCATGGCAAATGAGACACTTGGCGTAGCAGGATGTACAGTGCACTGCCGGGGTCTTTGGCTGCTTGCACGGTACAGCTAATTTGACCACTCTCATCAGAGCAATCAAAGGCATTCAGGAGGCGTCTACTCCGTACGGTCATTACCATTTCATTTCGGCGGCTCTATTTATAGAGTTCCCATGGTTACACGGATCATTCGCTCAAGGGAAATTCACTTTTCACATTGTCTCTATGGCCCATCTCAGCTGGCAGAAAAGATGGCCTCGATCTCGCTGGCCGCCTTGACGGCCGGCGTCAGGTTCTCGTAGCCCGTCTCGGTGACGAGAATGTTGTCCTCGATGCTTCAATAATGGGTTAGCCGCCAATCCTGATGGGAATGCTCTCAAAATAGTTACTCACCGAACACCGCCCACGTCCCAGTACCAGTCCAGCACGGCAGAGTCAATGAACTTGCTGTGGACGGGGTCGTCGAGGTGCGGCTTGATAATGAACTCGCAAAAGTACACCTGCAGAGTCAGCACGCCTTCAACGACAAGAGAGTCGGGATGCTTACACCAGGCTCGACGGTGACGACGCTGCCCGCCGGAATGCGGCCGCGCAGCCTCAGGTACCGGAACAGCTTGTCCTTGTCCTCGGGGTTCGGATTGCCCCCGACGTCGTGGGTCTCGAGGCCGAGATAGTGGCCCAGGCCGTGGGGGAAGAAGGCGGCGCTCGTCCGGGCCTCGAGGATCTCCTTTGCGTCGCCCTTGAGGATCCCGAGCGCCAGCAGCCCGTCAATGGCAATCTTGTGCGCGTGCAGGTGGATGTCGTCCCAGAGCACGCCGGCCTTGATCATGTTGGTGCACTCCGTGTTCATCTTGTAGACGATGTCGTAGATCTGCCTCGACTCCTTGGTGAACTTGCCATTCAGGGGGAACGTCCTGGTCTGAGAGGCGTCAGCAAAGATCATACCGGGAGGGTACGGGAGATGGGGCTCGGCTGACAATATCGGAGGCATAATTTTCCCACTCGGCGCCGGCGTCTATCAGGACGTTCTGCTTGCCCTTGAGCGGCGCGTTGTTGTCCACGTAGTGCAGCGTCGCGGCGGCCTTTCCGCCGGCGAGGATCGGGTGGTAGGCCATCTCCTTTGCGCCGTGGGCAACGCAGACGTCCAAAAAGGCAGCCTCCAGCTCGCGCTCGTACTCGGCCGTCCGGGCGCGCTGGACGACGGCCTTGTGCGCCAGGCTCGAGATGTGGTTCGCCTTGCGCATCATGGCCACCTCGAACTCGTCCTTGACCACGCGCGACAGCTCGATGGCGTTCTTGAGGGCCGCAAAGTCCTTGTTGGCGAACTCGAGGAAGGTGATGTTGTCGGAGACCTGGCCGGCCAGGGCGAAGACGGTCGAATTGGGGTTCTGGGTCGCGAGGTGGGCGAGGGTCGGGTTGATCTCGTTGGTGAACCGGACCTCGTCGACGTCGTACAGCGCGAGGGCGTCGTCAATGCTGACGGGGAGGCCGGACCAGATGACATCGTCGGGGTCGATGGGGGGGATGAAGAGGATGGACTTGGAGGACGCAATGTCGTAGGCAAAGTGGCAGTCGGCGAGGTTGCAGCCGGTGAGGTAGTAGAAGTATCGTCGCTGGCTGTGCGACGGCTGGTTAGTCCCACGTATCGCAAGGGAGGCACAGGCCAGGCCTACCGGAAGTGCTCGGGAGAGTCATTGTCCTCCTGCAGCTTGGTCATGCGGCCTTCGAGGTACAGGACGCCATGGGCGCCGGGGGCCTCGGTGCGGATGATGTCGACGACGCGCTTGGCGTGCGACTTGCCTGGGTATTTGCCCTTGAGGACGGCCTCGAAGTCTTGGGCGACCATCGTGGCGGCGGAGGGGTGGGGGTCAGACGTCGAGCTCCAGAGACGACACGAGCTGTGGAAGCAGACTGGATTCGGTATCCGGGGCGTCAAGGGAGGACGAGAGGATCCGGCGATGGCTGGTCGAAGGCGCAGACGCAGGGTCGTCGGTGGAGGTGGGGGGTTTATAGACGAGAAAAGACGCCGTGCCACGAGACGATGTGGCACCAGATAAGCCGTCCAAGCCGTCGAACTGCAAGCCGCCCCGAGCCCGAGCCCGAGCCCACAGGCCATGGAGACGCACTGATCAATGGCTCAGTTGCCCACTTCACTTGACCACCTGTTCCCTAACTGGCCCGTCTGCATTGGGCTCCAGACAGCGGATTGGACATGGCGACGAGACGTGACGACGCGATGACCCTTGATGAAGCCCGCCATGGCGGGGTAGATTGAGGTCGGTTCGGGTACGGTAGCAGTGTGATGACAATCTGCTGATTGGCTGTCGATATAGCACGGGTTGTCTCCGCAGCGGTTGTCAGCGGCCTTGGGCTGGCCACATGGGACGACCGCCAAATCATCACCGGGAACAGTAAAATGGATGTTGGCGGAAGAAAATTCCGGTGCTGCCAAGTCCAGGTCCAGGTGCGCTTGGAAGAAACACTCGATAATGACCATGTATGAGACAGAAAGTTGTCAAGATCGAGACTTCCAGAGGCAAAGGCCGGCGCTATGGGGGAAGCCAACGACGGAGCTGTCGACGTATGATGAAGCATGTGACGTGTGCCAACCTGGGGAATTTCTTAACACAGGATGATCAAAGGCAATGAAACGAGCATAGAGATCTAAAAATAAAGAATGCCTCTCCCTCGCTTCTTTAATAGTTGGCCTTTAGTAAATGTATTATTCGTGTTTCTTGCCTCTACCACCCCTATGTGAAGCGCGGATCGTAGGGTTGACGAGATGCTTGCGCCTAGTCCTAGGATACCTACGAGGGTGCTCACTGCTAAACCTACCTCCTGCTCCGCAGTCGACGGGGAGCCGGCACCATCATCGGAGCTCTCCGGTCTGGGACCCGCTGCCGGCCCGGAGTCCCGCACGGTGAAACTACACAACAGTGAAAGCACTAGAACATAGACGAGGATGCATTGAGGTACCATTACGCCATTATCCTTGCGACTCTGGCCAAGTAGCAGTCTTCCGACAAAAGAAACAATGCTAGGATATGGCACTCCTATAAATCCCAGCCAACCATAAACCTCTTGACATGTCCAACCTGTCCGCAGCCATAGCCATCCAACACCTTGCATGCATTCCGCCCATCAGCCATAACATCAATCATCAACTTCAACCTCCACCCTACTCAGTACTCCATCTCAAACCCATACGACTCGTAACAGCCCACCCCGTACATCCAGTCAATCACGGACCCGGGCACCGTCGCCGGCAGCACGTCGTTGACGCACTGCGGGCGGTCCTTCTCCTGGACGTGCAGCTCAAAGGTAGCGATGTAGCCCTTCTCCCACAGCAGGTCCTTGCCCTCGGGGTCGCAGCGCATCCACCTGACGTTGGCCTCGTCGACCTCGGCGCCGCAGTGGGCCTTGATGTAGCGCTCGGCCGACTCGCACCAGTCGTCGTAGCGGAAGCCGTGCGAGGCCATGAAGATGCGGTAGAGCTTGAAGTGGTGGTCCTTGCTGACGAAGGCGAAGCGGCAGCGCATGTTGACGCGCGAGGGGATCATCTCCACGCTGCCGTCCGCCACGATCGGGCCCTTTCGGTCCTGCGGGTCCCCGGTCGCCAGCGTCATGCCGTGGCCCAGCGTCTGGCTCGCCAGGCCGGTGGTGATGGCCGTGGCATTGGCGACCTGCGGCGAGCTGCCGTGGACGAGGGGGATCGGCTCGCCCCTAGCGCACGCGACGCCAGCGGCGACGACGGCCAACGGCATAGCCAATCTCGTAAACCAGGCGACCATATTGCAGAGTGACGACGACGCAGCGGAAGACGTAGTAGGAGCCTTCGGTGGGGGCGTCCGCGGGGTCGACGCCGTCTTGGACCGTGATGGTGTAGGTCCGGACGATGGGCAAGTTTGGTGTCGTCGGTGGTGCCCGTGTCGATGACATGCCAGGAACTAGTTGTTGCTTCGTCGGAACCGTCGAGGACGCGGCAACGAGCAGATGCTGAAGAGGTGACGATTTTGCAGCGAAAACAACACGCGACCGGCTTTTATATCGCGGGTGTGCGGGTTTTAGCATTCATGGTTAACGTTCGTGGCTGGTGGCTGGCGTCGCGAGGCAACGAAGCCATCGTGACTCTGGGTCGCAAAAGTACGCCGCCATACATGGTGCCTAAACTATGAAAGTCTACCTGGTCCTCTGTCACCTTGAAAATTTACAGAAGGATGAGGTCGGGCAAGCGCCATGCTGATATTGAGGGGATGGAGATGGTGGTTTAGCAGTCCTCCCACAGCACCCGGACGTGGTGTCGTCAAGGGAACCTCCAGTCTCCTCCCCAGGCTTGGCCGTCCGTCTTCGGCAGCGCGTAATCGGCCTCCCTCGACACACATGCAAGTGTCAAATACGAATATGCGTCCAAAGTCAGTCAGTCATCGCAGCTGAACCGAGCAAGCACATGCTGTCGCCGCGCGCAACTCGCAAGCACAGCCAAAAAAGCAACAGGGCGAAGAAGGGCGGCCACGTTGCTTTTGCCGCATTCTTCAACCCCCGCCAGCAAAAGCACAGCTCTCGCCATCCGACCTTTCGCTCGCGTCGGTCCAGACTAGTCCGCGCCGGCCCTCGTCGGCCATTCTTCGCAGGGCGCCGCATCGCCTGTGAGCTGTCAGCTCTCGAGGCTGAGCACGACTCGCCTCACGGATTCTGCCGAGACCCCGGACGAAAGTGGTTCTTTTTTTTTCTTTCCCTTCCTGTCCGGAAAGAGTTTCCTTGAGAGGAAACAAGGGAATAGAAAAGTTTGCCGTGTGTGCCCAATCGCCAGGCGGAGAGGCCCAATAAGACAGGATTTTCGTTTGTCTCACCGCGCCACGGCTGGCGGGTAGCAAGACATCCGTCCAGGCAGCCGGCGAGTGCCGCTGGCACAGGAACCAGCACCAGGGCGCTGGGTGTCGCTTATCTCGGTGGCGATCGGTGGCCCGACTCGCATCGCACGTCGCACGACGTATGTATGCAGTTGGCTGGTGCGTACATGCGGCGAGCACTGGGGTCTGAAGGCGAGGCCAAGCACCACCAAGCTTCGCCGGCCTTGCCAGCTTAAGATGACAGCTGCCGAGGCCCAATCAGCGGCGCGTGATGACGACGCGCGTGTCGGCCGCTGGAAGAAACCAGAGGAAAAACACCTGACATCACCGTTGACGACGAAAAAGAAACTCGGGCCTGCCAATCACGGCCCCCGAACCGAGTCTGTAGGGACCGGCACGCCGGCTCAGACCCCAACCCCCTGCCCGCAGCCTGCGAACCCCTGGCCTGTGTAGCGCGCGCCACGGGGTCCCAAGCAGCTGGGCCTCTGCATCCTCGGCTATTCTTCCATTGCGTCTTTGTCGACCGCCGCCGTGACCGTGCCGGGGCAGACGGGAATCGTCGACTCTGCCGGGACCGAGTCGAGCGGTGCCGGGGCCGGGCTGCGGCCTTTCCGGTTGCCTTTCCCGGCCCTCCCGTCAGTATTTGCGTTCAAGTAGCTGCCAGGCACACGTTCGACAGAAACGAAACAACCTGCAGCCAGGGGGCACGGCAGCCTTGCTGTTCCCTCGCGAGAGAAGAGCAGACCGCAAGGGGGGCGTGCATGCGCAGATGTCATCTCTTTGCGCGCTCCGGCTCATCAACCCCGGCATAATGCCAATTGGCTCGGCAGTGCAGCAGCTCGCCCTGGCCTGGGCCGTGGAATGCCATCCATCGACACCCTCGGCCGCTTCATTGTTAGCCCAACCCTTCCATGATCCATCTCGCGTCTGAGACAGGCTCGCCGGCAGGGCCCCCGCAGGTGACAGGTCAGGCCGTGGGCACCTCCCGTGTCATCATCGAGATCCGAGGTCTGAGATGACAGGATTACTGATCGTCTTCTCACTCAGAGCAGGCGTGTCCCGGTCCGCTGGGCTGGAACCCGCGCGCCGCTGTTCTCGACGCCGGTACGCACCACCATTGGCCGGTCGCGGGAGAGGACGACCCTGGATCGGGGGGGCAGGGCCTGGCTCCGGCGCGCGAGACAAGGGACGAGACAACATCACCAGGGCTGATGGGCAACTTGGCTTCGTCAGTCCGACGAGCGCCGGATCGTGTCGTCGGCGGAGCATGGTGTCGGCCCCCGTCGACCAATGCCGTGAGAGCTGGCTTCCCTTTCCGGGCATTGGCCTGCGGGCCCGGACGCCTCCGTGTTGCACAGATATATACTCGGCCGCCCAGCCGGCTCTCGCGCCTGGACGCCCACCTCTTCAATTGGCAGACCTGTCGTCTGGTTTCTTTCACAAAGCAGCCTCTGCCTTCGCCCCGTCGGGAAGCCCACTTGCCGTGCCCTTGTCACCGCCACGGGCCTGTCCGTCACTCGCCCACTCACGTCTGTCACGCCCGTCTTGTTGCGAAAAACGTCGGTCATCGCAAGCTGTGCCACCTCGTCACAAACCGGTGTGCGGTGTGATTCGAAGCTTTACGCTCGACAAGGTCAATCACTGAGTCGCTTCAACCGGGTGGTGGAAGAGGAGGCGTCACGGGGAACGCACGGGGCAGTCTTTGAGGGCTATATATATCAAGGAGCCGCCATGCCAACAAAGGTCAACTACACGTCCACAACGAGGATTCGCCATCACCATACACAAGAACGGCACCACACTCCCCGCATCATGGCAGACATCACAGTCGGCGTTCAGCCCCCCAAGCGCGCACAGTCCGGAGCACGCCTGTATCCGCCCATCGTGGCGACGCAGTCGGTGCAGCAGAGCGACCCCCACGTCGACTACTTTGCCACCGCGGTGCTTCTTGATCGACAGGGCTCGGTGGTGGAGGGTGTACTCGAGGGCACAAAGGCCGCCAGCCAGTTCGAAGTTGCCCAGTCCAAGTCGGCTCCGGCGTCGTTTGTGTATTCTTTCGCAGACCTGTCGATATCGCAGCCGGGGACGTACACCATCCGCGTGGACGTTTACCAGTTCCAGCCGGGAGACTTTGCGGGAGCGACGCTGGTTAAGCAGCTCACGACGAGGGTCGTTTCCGTCTTCGACGCGGATATTGCCTCTGAGAGCCCATGTAAGTCTCTTGACATGTCGCGGCGGCGCCAAAGTGCTGACAGACTCCCAGCTTCCGAGGAGAGCTCCCTGATGCGTAGAGCGCGGGATGCAGGCCTCTCCATGCCCTCGTCCCCGTAGGAGCATGTGGCTACGGCCTTGGTTTGAGCATTGTGGTTTCGAAGCGTTGTTATAGATGGCAGAGCGTCAGTTGGCGATGGTTTACACAAACCCTATATTCTGGCTCAGTTGATGCATGAGCGTTAGACCTGTTGGCCGCCGAAGATAGAAGCAGACTAGCGACAAGGCAACTTGACAAGAGACAGCGTTATTCTTACACATGAGGCGATGTCGTGAGCATTCTGTTTTGTAGATACGGGTTGGGTTGGACGTCATGCCCAGGGCCGTGCCCCCGACACGCCGACGGATTTCGGGCCGCCGAGGCATTGCCCTTTTGATCTGGATCGCGCAGCCGTAGCCAATCTGTACAACGTAACTGAATTACCGTGCCCGGATGAACCCGTGACCATAGAACGAACCTGCTTGTCGAGGTCCCTCTGGGCAGTGGGTGTGCCATCCGTTGGGAGGCGGGGGGAAGGCGAGAGGTAGATGCCGTCGGAACATCTGCCGAGTCCTCAGCTGTCTCAATGTTCTCAAGTCTTGAGTCTCAAGAGGGCCAGGCATCCAGCTCTTTCTGTCTCACCAATGCCAATCGCCTCTTGCTTCTTCCTCTCCTCAGGGTGATCTCCGTCGCCATTGACTCGCGAGGCGGCCGGTACGGCGCACTCGACGCCAAGCTTGACCAGATTCACGGCGCCAGGTCTCAGCCAGCCAAGACAGAGACACCAACGCAGAGCGAGACCCGGGAGCAGCAAACAAACAGGTCCGGTGATGCGATGGAGAAGCGACGTTGGAGGGCAGCGTTCCACTTGATTGCATGCCGTGGAAGCCCAATCACGTGGATCAGGCCGGTACTTGGAAGCCATCGCGCAGCCCCCACCACCTACACGATCCGCACCGAGTCATATCCACGCTTGCTAGCCACAAAGTACCCCACGTTCAATCACCAATTTCTCCTCGCGATCCCCTTCAAGCCCCAGCGTCAAAGTCCGCATACAACACAGCACGCAGCAATCTACGCCTCGCGCGTTCATCAAGGCGGTACCCTCGGTGCACATAGACGGCGCTCCAGCGTGCGGCTGGGCGAAGATCGGAAAATGGTGTATTATTTCACGTCGAGCGTCGTCGAGCCGAAGGGGTTCATCTACGTCGGCAAGGACAAGTTTGAGAGTGAGCGACACGCGCTCCTGTACCGGATTCCCCACGTTCCTGACATGTGCAGATGAGGACCTGATCAAGTTTGGCTGGGAGGAGGACGTCTGGTGAGTGCGCTCGCGCCAACCCGCTGTCTCGCTCGTTGCTCATCTCATCTAGGGTACGGCATCTCATCATTGCACCGCACATCGCGGTCTGGCCTGGCTAACACAGCCTCAGTTCCACGTCGACAAGCTCTCCAGCGCGCACATCTACCTCCGCATGCAAGAGGGCCAGGCCTGGGACGCCCTCCCCGAGGACCTCGTCACCGACCTCGCCCAGCTCACAAAGGCCAACTCCATCGAGGGTGCGGACCGTCCCTCGCACTCCCCGATGCACGGACTAACGCCCCCCAGGCAACAAGAAAGACAACATCACCATCATCTACACGCCCTGGTCCAACCTCAAGAAAGATGGCAGCATGGAGGTCGGCCAGGTCAGCTTCAAGGACCCGCGCAAGGTGCGTCGGCCCCGTCTCCCCAGGCAGCCCTGCGTCGACTGACACCTCGCAGGTCAAGCGTGTGCTCGTCGCCCAGCGGGAGAATCCCATCGTCAACCGCCTCAACAAGACCAAGGTCGAGATGAAGCCCGACCTGCAGCTCGAGCGCGACGACCACCTGAAGGAACTGCGCCGGCGCGACCAGGCAGCGCTGCAACAACGGGTCAGTAGCCGCCCCCTGCCGCAGTGCTCCGCTAGCTCGCATCTCATGATGCCCGCTGCCTACAGGCACGCAGGCATCGACACCCGACATCGGAGCGCGTGCTGACGTTTACAATCCACAGCGAAAAGAAGAGGCCAAGCAGGCAAAGGAGTGGCAGGAAAAGAAGTGGCAAAAAGACCATGCGTACGACGACCTGTTTACCGAGGACAACATGGCTTCGACGAGCAACCAGGATCGGGACGCCAACTGGGAGGACGACTTCATGTAATCATGCCCGTGGGCGGTTCATCGTGTACATATTGACCAAACAAACGACGGCGCAGTCCCGCTCCAGTCCTTCCGGTAGTTCCCATTTGAACGTTGCCAAGTGAATGCGACACACATCTTATATCAAGGGTATTCAAGAATCACCGCTTCCATCTCCTGCCCGAGTAACAGATTGACTTCCACATGCCCTCAGTTGATGCCAATCCTCCGGGTCCTGCCAATGTTCATGTCCTCCAATCTGCTCGCGAGCCCCCGAAGTTCGCTCGAAGTGTCAAGCCGCATCGGGCTAGAGGAACCCTGGTTGCTCGTGCCCAGGCTGTGGATGCTCGACGAGCTCACTGGTGAACCCTTAACACGTGCCGCCGTCTCCATGAGCGGCAGCGGCTCGTCATCTTCCTCCTCTTCCACGAGATCGCCCAGGTCTTCGTCTTCCCCGGCTCCAGCATCCCTTGCCGAGTTTGCGCGCTCGTTTAAGTCGCCGAGGGTCACGACAGGCTCGCCCCCCGGGAGTCTGACCTCGGTAGCCTCGAGCGTCTGCGCGACATCGAGGAGGAGCACGTCCATGGGGCAGATGTAGGCAACATGCTTTCGCTGGCTCCAGGCCAACACATGGCCGCAGAGCTGTCCTTGCTGGCGGTCAACCACCCAGGCACCGCTGTCACCCGGAATACCCATGGGGATGCCACGGCTGAGATCGGCATCCCTTTCGGCGGCAGGCGACGGCACGCTGGTGATCTGATACGTATGGCTGGGCGACGTGCGGCCGTAGATTTTGACGCTGGTCAGAGCTGGGAGGATCTGGCCAGTCTGCAGCCCACTCGTCCGCGCCATGCACTGGACCTCCATGCCGGGGAGGGATGAGGATGGCGCAACAGTCGTCGGACGCAGCGCCACATCGTTCTTGTTGCCAGGACGCGCTCGCCCTGTTTGCGCCGTCTCCGAGGCACGGGGAATCAAGTTGTGCTCTGGCAGGCGCCCGTCGGCAAACTCGAACAAGGCCCAGTCCACCTCGTGTACCATGCCGTTTGCCTGCTTGCGGCGGATGCCGCTTGACGCAAACACCTCGCCCAGGCTGAACGAATCAAGGTGGTCTTCATCCTCGGTCTCCGCGCAGGGGTAGAAGCCGTCTTCCACGTCGTCCAGGGCGGGTTGGGTGACAATGTAGCCGTCGCCGCAGCCAGGCTCGATGCCTGGAATGTCCCCCGGCTCAAA
The DNA here is from genome assembly GCA_024340765.1 of Tolypocladium cylindrosporum. NCBI lineage: Eukaryota > Fungi > Ascomycota > Sordariomycetes > Hypocreales > Ophiocordycipitaceae > Tolypocladium > Tolypocladium cylindrosporum. The sequence goes on along the minus strand of JALHCC010000094.1, from coordinate 11,253 downwards.
CTCGTCGTCCTCTTCGTCGTCGCCATAGTCGCTCGTGATGTCGCTATCCGAGTACGGCTCGGACTCGGTATCAGACAACTCGTAGGCAGCGTCTTCGTCGCCGCTGCCCCCATCGGCGAATCCGGCATACCAATCGCGGTCAGGCACGGCGCTGCTGCGCAGGGTTTCCGCCTGTCCAAGGTCGCGATCTGGGTCGTCGAGCATGTGATGCACCGTCATGCCGTAGGGCTTGTCGTCGATTATGACCAACCCACCGAAGCTGACTGGGGGCAAGTGGCGGTCCCCGATCCAGGCTCCGATACTGGCTCCATTGCCAGGCTGCTCTTGGTACTCGGGGTTGACAGCCTCAACCTCATCGTCCGCGTCAGGCTTGTTTGGGTCCGCCGGGTTCGCGCTGGCCATGGATCTCCTGACAGGCCTTGTCTGCCTACGCGACCGAAGAACGTGCCCACGGCAGACCTTGAGTGCAAAGCCCGTGGTGCCGTCAAACAAGTTGCCCAGCCGCTTCTTCAGGATGGCGCGGACTTTGCCGACCGACGTGCAGACGACCAGGACTGTTGGCTGTGTCTTCTGAGGGCTCGGCCCGACCGACTCGAGCGAAATCTCAACAGACTCGGGGTGCTTGCGATAAAAGTGGCGAAGAGCCTGGTTGACCTGAGGCATGAGGAGGGTATTCCACTGTTCAACCACGTCCGGCGCGAGTGGGACATGGGGGTAGAGGCGTATCTTGGTCTCCGACTTGGCCGCCTTTCCGAGGACATCTAGTCGATATTAGTGAGTGGCATCCTGCATCCGGGAGACTGAGACTGTACCATCAACGTCGACTTCCGCCGGGGCCATGCTCCTCGGCTCTTGAGTCGACACCTTCCTATCGCTGGGAAAGTTTACCGGAGACTTGACATCCTTGTCCATTGGCGGCCCGGTTGGCTGTAGCTTCCCAGGGTCCGCCTTGTGCAGCTCCTGGGTCAGTCGCTCCTCCAGCCCGCTTACGCCGTCCAGGATACAGCACGCCTCGAGGTACCGGCTCACGCGCACCTGCACGGCGCCGAGGAGGGTCTCACCGCCAGCTTTGCCCAAGGCCTCGTCGTCGGTGGCCTGCCAGCATGCCTGGACAGCCTTCATATACAGGCTGCCGCACTTTACAGCGAGTCGCTCGAGGAGAGAGTTGGCGACAGGAGTCGTCGCGAGTTCGGGGGCGAGGGTCTCGATCTTGGTCCACAAGCCAATTGACAGCAGAACCATGGCCAGCGAGTAGAGCTCGAGGATACGCTCATCAGTCGACTTGGTCAGCGGAGACGTCTGCGCGGTGCGGGGATCCAACGGATGGCGCCAGAGCGAAAAGTCGACGACGGAGTCGCCCTCTGCGAACAGATCAAACGACGAGACGAGGGGGCGTCGAACGTCGACCAATCCGTCGGCGACGCCGTTCTCCTTGGCCACATCACAGAACGAAACGTTCTTGTCGCTCAAGTTGCCGTGTGTGACGCCGCGGGCGTGCATGTCGAAGATGGTGTTTGTGAGATTGTAGGCGAGTCTGAACTTGCACTCCAGCAAGGGCTCCGAGTCGGGGCGAGACAGGAGATGGTTGAGGGTTGGAAGGTTGTAGAGCGGGTTCTGGGTGAGCCGCTCAAACGACACGGCGTTGAAAGACGGCGGAAAGCGGTAGACGAGGCCCAGCCTCGAGTTCTCCATGTCCTCGAAATAGCCGAGAAGACGGGGCAGGCCGGTCCAGGTGCCGGGGGCGCGTTGGGGGTCCTGCTGAAGGCCGGCCGACAGCTTCTCGAAACGAGCCATGGGAGGCATGATGCCGGTTGTGGCATAGATGGAGTCGAAAGCGGCGTACTCGAGCAGGAGCGGCGCCCAGGGCTCACGGGTCGTGCCTTGGGTCAGCTCGGAGTAGGCCGTCTTGCTCATAAAGACGACCTCTCTGATGGGGGCCTGGCCGTGGTCGCGCTCCATGGGCCGCAGGTGCGTCAGGGTCTGGGGGTCAACGTGCTGCGGCGTCCGCATGCGGGTCGACTCGAACGGGCGGAACTCGTCGGCCGACGACGGCGCCTTGTAGGCGGTCTTGGACATGCGGCGCGGGACGGCGCCAGACGAGCGGGTGCGCGACAGGTCGTAGAGGGTGTCGATGGAGGCCGTCAGGTCGCGGACGAGATCCTCGAAGCGGCCCTTGTCCCACTGGACCAGGGGCGGCTTGCGATCGGGCGAGGTGCGCGGGCCCTCGACGATGCGCTTGGAGCTCAGCCAGAGCGGCTCGGCCTCGGCGAGAATGTCCTTGATGGTGGACATGATGCTGCCGACGACCTCGCTGAGGCCGGCCTTGGAGAGCGACTCGTCGATCTCGGCGGACTGGTTGGGGTCGGACCACTCGAGGCCCCAGGTGACGAGACGGTCCTTTTGGATGCGCAGCTTGCGGTGCAGGCCCTTGACGTCGGGGTCCTCTTCGCTGGGGACGGGGTCCTTGACGAAGTCGCTCGACTTTTTGGTGTCGTTGTAGAGGCGGCTGAGGCGGCGCTGGAAGGGCAGCTGGAAGCCGCCCATGGGGAGGAAGGAGTCCATGGTGAGGTGTCGAGTTGGGTGAGGTGTCGAGTCGGGTGCTGGTGATGGATCCGTGGTTGTCAGGTCCGCCACCAGCGGCACGATGAGAGTAACGAGCCGCGAGCTCAGGGGGCGAGGGCTTCGCAGCAGCGCATCGCCAGCGGTCGGCTCGGATGAATCGTGACGCAGGCGGGTGATGATGCAGACGAAGACGCAGGCGGTGATGTTGCAGACGAGAGGAGGCAGCGCGTCGCGGGCTGCAAGAAAGCTTATAAGAAGAAAGTCGGAAGAAGAAAGTCGGGAGAAGAGGCCTGGACGAGAAGGCCTGCGCCGATGCGCCCGTGTCGTGACGGTTATCTGGCTGCCTGTCCAACGGCGCTGGCATCCATGCAGGTTGGCATCAGCAGCAGCTCGGCCCCATTGTGGGTGTCGCGGCGCGGGGACGAAGCCGCGCCCCGCTAGGCCCCGAATGCTGCTGCCTGGCAGGCGCCGAGATGCCCCTGATGCCGATTGGTGGGGGATAAAGGCAGCCTGCTGGGCCAATGAGACAATAGGTACCTACCTAAGCTGTGATTCGGAGTGGGCGACGTCACGTGCAGTTCCAGCTTGAGCTACCCTGTACTGCTCAGTTCCAGACGCCATGAAGGCCGACGTCTTTTTCAGCAGTGAATTCCTTGTTTGAATCCATGACTTGCTCTCGGCTTTATCATACAGCTTTGCCCATCGAGCTCCTGTCCATCAACACTGGGACTTTTAATCTTTGCCCTGCGCCCAAGGCGTGATGTGCTCGAGTGGATGTTGATGCTGCAACCAAGCGACCATCAAAGTGCTTCCCGGCTTATACCCCAGTGATAGCACCTTCACAGCTCCAGCCACCGTAGCATTACCAGTGAATCACCAGATCCTGCCGCACCGGTTCGTCAAGCACCACGTTCGCCAGCACCCCTCGACAAAAGTGACCCGTAGACCACCCATTCACACCCTCCTCGGCAGAGTGAAGCCGCACGGCGTCTCAACCAGCACCGCGAGGTCGGACCGGATCTCTGGCGGCGGCGTCGGCCCCGCAGCGTCGACGCCGGACATACTCGGCAGGCCGGCCTCCTCCGAGAGACCCGGCGCGCCGGTCCGCCGCGGCAACAGGGCGTGGAGCTTGGGCAGCGGGGCGGAGTCGAGGTTGGCGGCGACGGCGGGGGCCGCGAGGGTGAAGACGATGGCGATGGGGTGCATGGCGGCTTACACCGGTCTGGTGGGAGAAGGACGTGGAGGATGGGTGTGAGCCGACGACCAGCGAAAACGGACCATCTACGGAGCAATAAATACTTGATACGAAAGTCGACGTTTATTGTAATTCACTGCAGTTGATCCGGCTACCCCGCAACATCTCGCGATGACGTCTCATCGCGGAGGGATGCCACCCACTTTGATTACCGCAATGGGCAACAATGACACGGAGTAGTCCGTATTCACATCAGTTCTCCGCATTTCCTTGCACGCCACAATTCTGGCATGCTTGGCAATCCCAGGCTTGACATCTACAGATCACCAGGCGTCTCGTAGGGCTGAGTAGACAAGCTTGCGTCAGAGTGACTCTCGACATCACATTCGAGCAACAACAATTAAATGGCCCAGTTTGCTACAAATGATATTCCATCTTCTGACATTATGTCAACCGGCTCTCAGCCAGATTATCTACAGGCTTCATGTTCGTTGAATCATGCTCGGTCCCCAATTCATCTGGACTCCCATCTCAGTCCCCAATCCATCTAGACTCCCCGTCTCCGTCCCCAATCCCGGACATCGTCCCATCCCACCCCAGGAGGCACCCTACTTGTACTCAATCTTAAACGCCGGCGACTCGCTCACGTCGTACTCGGCCTTGTCCTTGTCGTCGCCAAAGATGCGCAGCGCGCGGACCACGAACTTGTACTTGCCGGGGGGCGCGTAGTTGCCCGAGTCGAGGCGGCCGTCCCAGGGGTAGGGCCCGGCGCCGCGCGTGGCGTAGCGGGTCGGGAAACTGTACGGCTGGCCGATGGTCTTGACGCCCCAGACCTCGGTCGTCAGGTTCTTGGGCGGGCACGTCGTCAGGGGCACGATGTCGGCGCGCAGCAGCGGCGAGCCGAGGGCCAGGTTGACGACGAGCGCGGGCAGGGCGCTGTCGCGGTCGGCCTTGCCGGGCGCGGGGATGGTGAAGGTCTGGTTGGCGGCCACGGGCTTGAGCTTCTTGTCCGTCGAGAGGGCGATCCACGAGTCCTTGGCGCCGAGCACCTGCGCGTCGTGCAGCGAGCCCGTGAGGCCCTGGTAGGGCAGGGACAGCGAGGTGCCGTCGGTGCCGTTGACGGCGATCCAGCCCGACCACAGGGCCAGGCGCTTGGCGTCGAGGCCCGCGGGCGGCGCGGCGGACACGTCGACGGAGGCCGAGGCGCCGGCGGCGATCTTGACCTCGCCCGCGCTGAACGTGAGCGTCGCGGCGCCCTCGACGGGTTCGTTGGGGAAGGCCGCCGGGTAGATGGAGCCGGCGGCGAGCGTGTACATGGTGACGGCGGGCACGTGGGAGAGCTTGTACGTGACGTCCTGCTTGCCCGTGTTGCGGAGCGTGAACTTGAGCGACTTGGCGAAGTGAGCCGTGTCGTTGAAGGACAGGCCCGAGGGCTCGAGCAGCGTCGTGGCGTAGGCGGCGTCGTGGGCCTGGACGAGGCCGCCGCCCTGCTGGGCCGCCGGGGCGAGGAAGCTGTAGAAGCGCGTGCCGTCGTTGAAGCGCTGCGGGTTCGCGTTGGACGACAGCAGGTTGTCGATGGTGGCCGGGTCAAAGGTGCCGCGGACCTCGGCGACGAGGGCGACGATGCCGGCGGCGATGGGGCAGGCCATGGACGTGCCCGACAGCACGGCGTAGCCGCCGAGGGCCAGCGGGTACGTCGACAGGATGTTGCCGCCGGGGGCGCCGACCTGGGGCTTGAGGTCCATCTCCCACGTCGGGCCCCAGGTGGTGTAGGTGCTGAGGCCGCCGCCGGTGCCGTTGTTGGGCAGGGCGATGAGCTGGCTGTCCGTCTTCTCGCGGCTGACCATCTTGAGCGTCACCTTCTTGCCGGCCTTGAGGGCCTTGACCCACGTCTCGCCGACGTCGGCCGTGGCCATGCCGCCGGCGAGGATGCCGGGCACGGCCGACAGGTCGATGGACAGCGCGCCGGCGACGTTGTTGTAGATGACGACGTACTTGGCGCCCCTGGCGGCGGCGGCGGCGGCCTTCTCGGCAAAGGTGCACGAGCCGCGGCGGATGAGGACGATGTTCTTGCTGAGGTCGGGCGTGCTGTCCGACAGCGGGCTGCAGCCGTCGTTCTTGACGGCGGCGTCGAGGCTCGTGGCGTAGAGGTCGAGCGTCACGCCGTCCCAGGCGTCGGGCTCGGCGGGCACGTAGCCGAACTGGACGTCGTCGCCGCCGTCGACGGCGTACTTTGCGTTGTACAGCAGCGTGGGCGTCAGCGTGTTGTCGAACGAGGCGACGGCGGTGACGCCCTTGCCGTCGGCGGCGCCGCTGGCGTAGAAGAGGCCGCGGTCGCCCTCGTTGCCGGCCGAGACGGTGCAGGGGACGCCCTTTTCGACGATGCGCGAGACGGCCACGGCCCAGGGGTCCTCGGACCAGCCGCTGGGCCCGCCGATGGAGGCCGTGATGATGTGGGCGCCGTCCTGGTAGGCCTGGTTGTAGGCGGCGATGAGCACGTCGTTGGAGACCTGGCCCTTGCAGCCGAAGACGCGGTAGGCGCCGAGCACGGCGTCGGGCGCGGCGCCGCTGAAGCCGAACTTGTTGGGCTGGGCGGCGACGATGCCGGCGACGTGGGAGCCGTGGCCGGCGCAGTCCATGGGGTCGCTGTCCGGGTGCGGCGTGTTGCCGCCGTCGTAGGCGTCGCCGACGAGGTCGGTGCCGAAGGCGACGAGGCAGCCCTTGCCGAAGCAGCCGCCGAGGGCGGGGTGCTTGTAGTCGATCTGCACGAGCGCGTCAGTACGAGTCTCGATGCGGTGGTGGTGTGGTGTGGTGTGGTGGAGTGGTGATGCCCCTGGATGCCGACATGGTGGTGAGGTCACTTACACCCGTGTCGATGACGGCGATCTTGATGCCGCGGCCCGTGAAGCCCTTGGCCCGCAGCTGGTCCACCTGCGTCATGACGTGCGGCGAGAAGGCGTCCGCCGTCTCGTTGGCCGGCGCGCGCCGCTGGACGTCGCCAAAGTGCTCGCGCGGGTTGGTGCCAATCCACTCGACGCGCGGGCTGGGCATGTCGTACAGCTGCAGCGGCCACACGTTGCGCACCTCGGGCAGGGCGGCGATCTTGGCCGCCTTCTCGTCGGCGCGGGCCACGTCGTCGAGCTGCACCGAGACGCCCTTGAAGAGCTCAAAGTCGAGCTTCATGCGCGTCGTGCCCTCCTTCTGCACGGCGCGGTACAGGGCGTTGGCGTCCTGGCCGGCGGTCAGCGGGACCTCGGGGAGGCCAATTGGGCCGGCGGGGGACTTACACGGCCCTCCTCGAGCTCGATGATGTAGGCGCCCGGGACGACATTGTGGGAGGCCTCGACCGCAAGCGCAGTCGAGGCGGCGGCGGCGAGCGACGCGAGGAGTGATGGGCGCACCATGGCGGCGGGCGTCTTCTGGCGGGCGTCCCTCGGCTCTCGATCGACGCAGGACGAAGGGAAGTGACGAGGAGAGCGCGGAGTGAAGGGGCTGGGCGATGGGGATCCCAGGACAGACAGACCGAGACAGAGGAGGGCGCTCCTGGGCCGAGGCCGGGCTGCCTGCCGTCCTATATACCGCCGCTCATGCCCCCGGCCGGAGGTTCCATGTCCTCATTCCTCCGTCCCAGAAGCAGGAGCAGAGACAAGCATACGAGCACACGCACACAAGCATCCATGTAATGTACCTTTCTGCATAGACCCCCTGGTCGGCGCGCGCCAGCGCCATCGGACGCACCGCCGCACCTCTCGCCCGCGTCGCATCGCGCGAACCGGCTCCCGGCCAGGCCCCCTCGCACCGTCTGACCGTCTGCGCGCGCCGGAGAGCGTCATCGTGGCAGCGCGCTCGTCGGTGTTCCGCGCACCTGCGCCGTCCGGGCAGGTCCCCGCGCGACGTGAGGGCACGCGGAGATGGGAGATACAGGGATGGCGAGACATACAGACGGCCAGCTCCGTGGCAACTGCGCAGGCGGGACCAGCCAGTGCTCGCGTGCCTGTCTGGCCGTCTGCCGCCATGGTTCGACTGCGGCCCCTGCCTTGCCAGCTTCCCTCCTCGGCCAGGAACCACAGGAACCTCCCTCAGGGACCGCGGCCAGCGCCAGCTCGCGGACGCGCGATATCGACGTCGCTCACCTACCGCATCGGGCGAGCGCCAAGGCCGTCCAGGGGCCGGGGGGTCCGGCCGCAGATCAGGCCCGCAGCAGCAAAGTTGGAGAAGGGTGCGAGCAAGGTTCACGGCTGGCCTGGCTGGGGACCCGGTGGGGGAGAGACACGGACGGCTCTTCAGCAATGGCACGCTGCATTGCGTGTAGTCTTGCCAGCCATGATTAATCAAGAAACCATGGCGAGTATGCGAGGGCCCCGAGTGGCTTCGGAGGCGTATGCACCGGCGACGGGCCCAGCTCGCCTCGCGTCGAGCAACACCAATGGCGGCGTCATCGGTGCCGACGAGGCGTCCTCTCCCGCGTCGATGCGTGCCCTCCCGTGTGGCTGGGCGTGCTTCGGCTGTCACTCTGCGCCCGACAGATGCCAGCCGATCGCCATCTCCTGGTATCCCAGCGCCACGACCGCCCTCGTATGCAGTATGCACCTTCGGCTCCGTATCCTCGCCGCTTCCCTGACCGCGGGCTCGCGAGCTGCCACACTCGGTTGCGCTGCCGCACGCGACAATGTCCTTCTGTATACGGCCTCGCAGTAGCACCATGATACCATCGACGTCGGTCTTGCACCGCTCGCGCAATCGCACCCCTGTCCGCGCCGGCTTGGCACTTGACGTCCGGCTCCCGGCCTCGAGATCTGCTCCGGTCCTGCTTCGGGTCCTCGTCGGCGGCACGGCCTCTCCTTTTCCTCCCTCCTCTTCCCTTCGACAGCGAGCACGCAACACCACCCATCGTGTCCGCCCCTGGCACTCTGCGATCCCCGGCACCCCTGATCCCTGCACCCCATCCCGGTCCATCGTCCCTCGGCCAGATAAACGGCGCGGCTCCTTGCCTCGTTTAGTAAGGTGCCCACGCTGCACCCGGCCGGACGGGGCCCTGCCGCGGCGGCAGTTCGTCGCCAGCCCGTCACACGCGCCCCCGATGGACGGGCCACCGAGTGCAATAGGGAGGTGTGCGCTGCATCCGCTGTACTATTGCTGCGCGCGGCCGTCAGTACCGCTGCGAGCTCGGATACCGGAGGCTGCCGGCGTTCCCCTCTTTGGTTCTCGGCCCCGACTCTGCTCTGGTCCCTCGTGCCCCGGCTCAGCTCGCATGCGGCCTGACGGCATGCGTTGCATCGTCGACGATCGAATCAACGAGGCAGGCCTGCTCCGGCTCGCACACCGTAACTCTGCCCGCGGCGTCACGATAAGGCACGGCAGCCGTGGCCTCGGCCGGAAGCCCCAGGCTTCCCTCGTGTCCACAACCCCGAGTTGCTCTTCCATGGCAATCTAGACTGGCGTCTCGACAATGGCACTTCTGTAGCGCCAGCGGGTTCAGCCCCTGCACGTACCGATCTCTTCTGTCGTCTTCCGGCCGGGGCCTCCCCTGCCCAGCCCAGATCCGCGTCCTGCAGTGAGCTGTGGCTGGGCTCTTTGCTACCCCAGATTTGGCATCTCGATGCCCTCTGGCCCCCTTGGCGCCTCCAACGTCGGGGCCTTTTCCATTCTCCTTCCCGTACGGGACGGGACCCTCGGCAGGCGATAAGGACGACACGACACGACACGACACGCAGCGGGCCACACCCGTGAGGTTGCGCGTGTCATTATGCTTACTTGTACGCTCAGGCTCGGCACGCTCCGACGAGCATGTGGACGGAGCATGGCGGCCGACAACTCGCGTCTTGCCAATCGCAGCCTCGGATCTGCCCATGGCACCTTTTCCGCGAAGTTGCACACAACCACCCCGTCCAAACGTGCTGGCGTCGCATCCGCGGGTGATCAACAGGCACGGCGGCGAACCGCACCGGTCCTTGGCAAGCATGTTTCCCCTCTCGCCTCCGCAGTGGTTGGCAACGTCCCCACATCGTCGTGACAGGCATCGCGACGACTATTTGGACCAGCGCGGGCTTCTGGCAGCGGGCTCTTCGACGCGGGAGTCGAGAAGAGGCAGCTCGCTCTGCGCGCGCCAATAGTACCAGACCGCGACCTGGTGAGCTGACGCTCCGGTGCCGGGCTCGCCCCCAATACTTCTCGCCCCCAATTACCCCTCGGCTCGGCAGCTCAGCCGCCAGTATCCGCAGCTTCAAGGTCTCGCTCGATGAAGCGAGCGCCGCCTGGCACCTTTGTGTGGCGCATTCATGGCGTTTTCTGGACGCGGCAACGAGAGGGAGGATGTTGGTGGGCAATACACCTCCCCGTGTGGTACAGCCACGCCGTGCAGCGTGGGACGAATGCCCGAGGGATGTCGGCTACTCCTCATGTTGGAAATGCGGTTGTCCCGGATCGGTGAATGCCTCTACCCGTCACGTATATATGAAACGATGCAATTTCGCAGCTTCGTCTCCGAGGTAAACCGGGCTCCGGGTGTCGGGACTTGGAGCAGTCTTGCCCTTCGCCTTCGACCAGCAAAGAACAGCGGAGTACACTACAGATCCACACTTCAAAGTCGCCTGCTGTGTTCAATTGACATCCCGTCATATGGATGAGCCTGAGAAACCCAACTGCTAGCCCATTGGCAACAATCCTCTGCTCCCCAGCGAATTGTCGACGGCAGTTGCTAGACAATGGCTTTGTACAAAGTACCCGTGCTTACCAGCCTGAACAAACAAGTCAACCACGACGCCTCCTCACCATTCACCAGTCGCACAATCTTACCCCTACCCGACAAACACACATCTACCGCCATGTATACCATAATACCAAATTCCAATCATAAATCTCCAACTATCCAACTATCTGCGCACATTCGACGATGTGTGGACGGTGCCATTGCGCCGGCAAATCCCCGGCCCGAGCTCGATGCCACTCCCGCTGAATAATTCTACCTCTCAACACCAACCATTGCATCACCAGCTGCCCACCACAGCTTCACCCCATTGCCCAGCCGCGCAGCGTCGCATCCCTCCGCCATGATCTGCCCCTCCTGCCGCGCCGCCCTGCGCGCCCCGCGTATCCTCCGCCGCGCCCTCGCCACCACCGCCCGCCAACCGCCCCGACCGCTGTGCTCCCCGGCGTCGCCGGCCCTCCGGCTCTTCTCCTCGGGCCGCGCCGTGCGCTCCGCCGTCCCCGCCGCCGAGGAGTCGGACGAGCAGGGCTCCATGACGCCCGCCGAGCGCTCCATTGCCGCGCTCCTCGCCGCCGAGCTCGCCCCCACGCACGTCCTCGTGCAGGACGTCTCGGGCGGCTGCGGCTCCATGTACGCCATCCAGATCGCCAGCCCGCTCTTCCGCGGCCAGACGCTCCTCAAGCAGCAGCGCATGGTCAACGCCGCGCTCGGCGACGTCGTCAAGAGCTGGCACGGCGTGCAGATACGGACCGTGGTGTCGCCGGAAGAGCAGCCGTGAGGGGGGGGGGGG
>JALHCC010000830.1:0-23946 GCA_024340765.1 Tolypocladium cylindrosporum | reverse complement strand
CTGCTGAAGCCAGACGGACCAAGACCGACAGACCGGGAGCCCCGACGAACCCAGACCGACAGACCGCGGGGGCCGGTCTGAGTCGGTCGGTCTGTTAGCCACACTGGACTCCGCTGCACCGCAACATCCTCTGACGACAGATGAGCATCAGCTGCACAATTTGCCGGCATCAATGCCGGGCAGACCACGTCGCGGCTCATGACTAATAGCACTCCGGTCCTGACATTAGAGTTGTCGCCAAATCAAGAACTCGAAAGACGGTGGCGTGATGCTGGACTGACAAGGCAAAATCTCAATGAACGTGAAGCACGAGACAGCGGTATGCTTTCTGTACAAGCAGCAGTAGTAGAGAAACGCTAACTAGGCACGAAGATGAGCACCACAAACACGTGAAGCGGCTTCCGTCAGGGGCTCCAGAGGTCGGCCTGCTCGTCATCAATTTGAAAGTCGCCGGTCGCTCATCAAGGCGCAGCTGCTAATGAAATACACCGGTCTTCTTCGGCAACACCTGCAGGCGGCGATTCCACGACTGAAAATGTACTCAACAGCAGCAGAGAAGAACAGCCCAATAAAGACATCAATGCCAAGAGCCACTCACCAAGGCCACGCAATTGATCAACGCTCCCTTCCAAATGGCAGAACTGCAGGCACATGAAAAAACGCCACTCCCGGTTGTAAGTGTCCTAAAACCCCTCCTGTCATGTCCCGATTGGGTTATGTAGGCAGACAAGCTCGGCCTCATGACGGAGCATTCACTGAACCTGTCCTCCCGTGGCATACTGCCCTGTGGCCGCTCATGCATATTCAACCATCAGTCTTTCCCCAAAACGCATGCTTATAGTAACGCTTAGATACTCTGTCTTCATGGCCATGGTGCCAGTGGAGCCATGTTTCGGCTACAGGCGCGCCGCGTAGTTGCGGAGCTTAAGGATCATTTTCGATTCGTCTTCATTGACGCGCCGTTCCCTTCTCCCGCGGGTCCAGGAGTAAGTCCGGTGTTCGACGACATGGGCCCATTCTGGCGCTGGCATTGCGATGAAAATATCCTGGACCGCTTCGATGTCACGCAAAGCGATGTAGCGCGCGAGAAGCGACAGGTTCGGCGGATGCTGGCGCATCAGATGAAGCTGGCAAGTTCCCTCGACAAGGGTCCTGGGGTCGTGGGCTTGATGGCCTTTAGCCAGGGAACACGAGTCGCGACGGGAGTATGCTTGGACAGCGAGCTGGGTGAGAGGATTCGATTCATCATCTTGATCGGAGGGACGTTCCCATCTCTTGACCTGAATGTATCTGATCAAGAAGAGGAATGCGGTCCGAACGATGAGATGAGCGGCTATCAGCACCCTTCAGACAAGAAACTTCGCTACGGTGGAGGATCTGAGGTGTCTTTCATTCGCCCACAACCTGACCTTGTCACTATAGGCATTCCGTCCTTTCACATTCAGGGTATCGCCGACCCTTGGCTATCCGAGGGGGTCCGTCTGAGGGAAACGTATTATAACCCCGATGTTGCCACAACAATTAGCTTTAAGGGCAGACACGAAGTGCCTACTGGGAAAAAAGAGGCCGTATTGATTGCAAAGTCGGTGTTGGGAGCTTTGTCCCAAGTATCTCGGGCAGGTGGTCTTTATAGACAGATCTAGATGTGTATCAATGCTAGCTAGACCATGTGGCATTTACAGTGTGATAGTATTTGCCAGTCTTATTTTCTTGAACGATGCTCTTACTTTTCTCGTTCTTTTTCTATCTCTATCCTTCTTTTCGGGTTTTATTCCGAGCAACTGTGAATTTGTAAGTGGAATAACTTGTGTACAAGTTGTCCGATCCCCATATAGACTGTCGATCCCTCCACTCAGGGTGGTGGACCGCGTCCGGCCAGTCCACAACCTCTAATGACACGGCACCTTGATGTGGTACTTTGCCAGTACCTTGACCGCGCTTGAGACCAATCGCGTCCACGGCATTCCCAGGCCAGGTCTGTACGTGCAGCGCATCGCGATCTCCAAAAACCTCCAGAGATATCCTCGAGCTAGCTGACGATAATATGGCAACGGGAAGCTCTTCCTTGTTCGCAAACGGCTTACGCGAAATATGAAACGTCTCTTCATAGCCACCACCATCACCGCCCGAGTGCAAGACGCTGCCAAGCTCCCTAGGCGATGACCAGAAATCATGCTTCGTCCCTTGCTTGTTTCTCAGAAGATCTCCAGTCGACAACCCCAGCTCGTCGAAGCCAAACCGCAGTCCCGAAGACGGCAAATGCAGCGCGTGTTGAGAAAGAGTCACGGTAGTAGTATCGTTATCGAGGGCACGAAAGCCATCGAGATTGAAGAAGACCTGCTGCGCAAGGTTGATAGGCCCAGGCCGGCGGAGGGGCGTAACACCAAAGGCAATATGCCACTCGTAGGGAGTGACGGTGTGAGTGATGCAAGAAGCAAACACACCCGGGAAGCCGTTCCACATGCGGTCGAAAAGCACCATGGTTATGCTGTTGCTCATGTGTGCCGCCACGTCCCATGTCTGTCGACCCCAGCCGGCATCGCCGCCGTTGAACAGGGTGGTACCGTTGTGAGCGTTGCCAGTGACGTTGTACGTATCGTTGCCCACAGTATAATAAGCACCGCTCATGTAGCCGGCGTAGCGGCCTGTTTGTGTTTCTCAGCCTCATGTTCTTGTGTGTTGCGTGGTGACTCTGGGTTGGAGGATGTGGAAAGCAAACAGGATAAAGCTCACTAACCTATAACACCGTTGAGCCAGGGATTAGAGTCCATCAACGGGTATTGCCCAGGGTCATCGAGACCCATAACGACGTCAATTTCTTGTCCGTTCGTGTCATTTATCCAAAGGTTGGTCAAAGCCCCGCCATGGTTGGTAAAGGCCAAGCGTATGCCCTCTGCCTGGATGATGTATTTGCCTTGGTCATTGGTGGGCCACATTGCCGTCAATACGGCGAAGGGGTTGCCACGTATCCAGACGGACTTGATGGCCGTAAAGAAAGCTGTCACGACCTTGAGTAACTTCATTGTGTATAGGTGTGTAGGCTGTGAGTGGCCACTACGCACGTGAGGAGCCCACTGGAGGACTTGGTGCTGTTTGGTCCACACGACGCCGAAGTAAATTAAATAGTGTTTGTTCCCCTACCATAGCAATGAGGGAAAGTGTGTCGCCCCAGCAGCCAGACTGTCTCCGGAGAGACGGCTGGATGCAGTGGACCAGGGAGACAGCCGGGTCCACCGGACCGGCGACTTTATCGAGTGTCCGGCCCGGCCCAGCAACAAGTGGTAAGTCTCCCTTAGAAGTCAGCAGTCGTGCTCTTCGCAGTAAAGCAAGTGTCCATAGTCCACACAGTTTTGTCATGGGTTACATGGAAAAGGCGATTGAACTTGCATCAATACTAATATACTCAGAAGAGAGTGGGTGCAGTGCATGCCTGTATGAAACCGCAACTGCCATGTCAAACGCAATTCTTTTATTTAGTAACTGCACTACGGCCAACTTTCTTCTTTAGCTACAGTAGTGGTGTATCTACTACGTGACCCAAATACGTCCAATGCATTCTACATTGGCAAGATGCGACCAATGCAAGTCTTTGACCGTTACTGCGTGCTACAGAAAGTGATAATTGCCTACCAATTCAGGGGCTGCAGTCTCACATGCACCCCGTCCCTGGATCTAGTAACTTGACCTGGCGACACGATACCAGCGGTGTCTGGATTGGCCAACGTAACGTTGAACTTGCCAACGATAGCCGCAACGAGACACAAGAGCTCAGCTCTAGCGAAGGCATGGCCGAGACAATTCCTAGCCCCAGCCGAAAAGGTCAACATGGCGTAGTTGCTTGCCGCGCCACCCGACCCAGCCTTGCCAGGCTCCATCCATCGCTCAGGATCAAACTCTTGGGCGTTCGGACCCCAGAGCTCCGGGTCGAGGTTCGTGGCGGCCGGCACATAACATGTCAGCGTGCCCTGGGGAACACGCTCACCGAGAATCGTCGTATCTCTCTCTGCCACCTTGACCACCATGGACGTGAACGGGTACACCCGCAGGGTTTCATTGCAAACGGCGCTCAGATACGGTAGGTTTCCAAGCTGAGTGGCGTCTAAATCCTTGGCCGAGGCTGCGTTTGCGTGAATCTCGTCTCGCAGTCGCTTCTGCATCTCCGGATTGCGTCCAAGCTCGTAAGTGGCCCATTCAAAGGTGGCGGCTGTCGACTCGTGCCCGGCAGATGTGAATACCATGACGTACTCTACAAGCTCCTCAGAGGTGAAGCCGCCGCTTGCCAGGGCGACGCTGATAATGTCCTTTCGCTCCGAAACACCTTTCGAGGCGTAAATCTTTGCTTTTCGCTCCTGGATTACCTTTCGGGCGAGGCTGCGGACATAAGCAGCGCCTTTTGAAATCTCACGGTTCTTCTTGAACGGCAAGCTCAAAAGCAGTCCCAGGCCCATGAAGTTGCTGAGCAGTCCAATCCAGTTGAGAACAGGATGAGGCTTGACGTTGATCCGTTCATAGTGTCGACGGACCTCGTTTTCGGGATGCCCAAGCGTGTCGAAATCATAACCCATCCCAGCGATGCCGATGTTGTCGAGAGCGGCGCGGGATGCCCACTCATTAACGGAAAGGGGCGCCTGTGGACGGCGCTTGGCTTCGGCTTCCATAAGATCCGTCATCTGTATGCACTTCTCCCAGAAAAGAGTTGTGAGCTCCCTAATATGAGACACTGTAAATGCAGGCATGAACTTTTTCCGATGGACCTTGCGCATTCGTAACCGTTAGCCAATGCATCACCTTTAATCAGAGCCTGCCTATAGCGGCCATGTCTTGGGACGTACCTTGACTTCGTTGCTCGTGAAAGAAAATGTACTGCCAGTGACCCGCTTGACAAGAAGCTTAAACGTGCTTGACTGACCAAAGTCGTATGCATTCACGCTCAACATGTCCCTCAAGGCGCTCGGGTTTGTAACCAAGAGTCTCTCG
This sequence comes from Tolypocladium cylindrosporum, assembly GCA_024340765.1. Classification (NCBI taxonomy): domain Eukaryota; kingdom Fungi; phylum Ascomycota; class Sordariomycetes; order Hypocreales; family Ophiocordycipitaceae; genus Tolypocladium; species Tolypocladium cylindrosporum. The sequence continues at coordinate 18,969 of JALHCC010000830.1, read as the reverse complement.
ACGTTCAAGGTACTGTAGTACCGTATCAAGCCATTGTTTGGCACATCACGAATAAAACGGCACGCAGTTTGCCACTGGTAGTCGGGAAAGCATTCCTCAAGATTACCAGTCAAGACCGTTCGTTTCTGCTCATAGCTCGTCAGCATCCGCGACTTCTTAACGACACGGTTGGATGCATGGGGGACGCACCGGCGGCGTAGGTAGGTGACGGAAAGGTGTGAAGTAGGCAGGATAGAGGACAGTCCAGTACATAGCCCACAGGGCAAATATGATGATTTCCAAAGCTAGCGTAGTAATAGGGAGGAAGCTCCTCGGGTGGCGTTGTGTAATTGATTGATAGACAACCACACCCAAGTTACCCGTAAACACCGCCAACCAGGTACCGAGGAAGAAAGGCATTTTTGCTTGGAGTAAATTTGATTTACTCCATGTTTCTGGCACAAACAGCCTGTCGATGACTTTAATCAAAAATAAGTGCGCACGGAGTTTTGGCAGCTACATGCAATATGAGGCTGCAAGTGCCGGCGACTTGCAGGGGATACAAGACCGGCGACTTTGGCACCTTCCGGGTCCCGGACCCCGGGATTTTGGGGGCAAGCAAACCGGTACCGGTCACGTGGTCGCGACTCGCCCATGTGTTGCGACGTTGGCTGTCTCTCTGTCAACTCAAGATGTGCATATCTTGTCACTGCATCATGCGAGGGAAATTTAGTATGTTGGTTGCAGAATTTACACTTCACCAATCATCTTCACCAGCAAAGCAGCCCCTCTTCGTTTCTGACCATGTCGGTCCAACTACCGGTCAAGCAAACAGCCATCGTCGGCCTTGACGATGGCAACATTGGACTAGAACGTGATGTGGACGTTCCGCAACTCGCCGATGATATGATCCTGGTCAGAAATATTGCTGTGGCTCTCAACCCAATTGACGCCAAGTTTGTGGGAAAGCTGGCCACTCCGGGAGCAATTGCGGGAATGGACTTCGCAGGAGAAGTCGTAGCAATCGGCCCCAAGGTCAGTACAGCCGCGCCGATTCAAGTTGGAGATCGTGTCTGTGGCGCCGTCCCGGGGATGCACGCGCTGTCACCAAATGTGGGAGCCTTTGCCGAGTTTGTTGGTGCTGCGGATGTCACGACCATGAAGATCCCCAGCTACATGTCCTTTGAAGCAGCAGCATCTCTTGGGAGTGGCATCGGAACGATTGGCATGGCTTTATTCCAGTCTCTAAACGTTCCGGGCACACCGAAGCGTCCTGCGGAGAAGTCTGTGCATGTACTCGTCTATGGTGGAAGCACCGCAACGGGAACACTAGCAATACAGCTGTTGAAACTGTGAGTAAATCTCGGTTGTTCTCATCATGTTGCTCATTATTTTGATCGAGAGGCTAACCTTGTTCCCGCTACAAGCTCGGGGCTGAACGTCGTTGCGACTTGCTCACCACACAACTTTGACCTCGTCCGGTCTTACGGAGCCGATGCGGTTTTTGACTACAAAGTGCCATTGTGTACCGACGATATCCGAAACTACACGCGGAACTCGCTGGGCTTTGTGCTTGACTGTATATCGGAACCAGAGACCATGCAGTTTTGCTACGCTTGCATCGGAAGGGCAGGGGGCAAGTACACTGCTCTAGAGCCGTATCCCGAGTTTCTTCACACTCGACCAAACACTGTCGTGCCGGACTGGGTACTTGGGCCGACAGTGCTCGGAAAGAAACTCGGCTGGCCCGAGCCCTTCACACGAGAGCCCAGCGAGGAACGGCGAGCATTTGGCATTAAATGGTTCGCGACAGCGCAAGAGCTACTAGACGAAGGGAAGCTAAAGCCACATCCGTTACGACTAGTCGGCGGTGGTCTCGACGGCGTCTTCTATGGCTTAGAGCAGCTGAAACTGAAGAGGGTCTCCGGTGAAAAGCTAGTTTGCCGTATCCAGAGCTCCAGTCATCACAACATGGATCGGATATTGGCAGAGGAATTGACGCAATCGGGGGAAAAGAGGTATCTTGTGAGCTATACAGGTCCCGAGGCGGGCAGCAGCAGATGGATTGGGGTCGACAAGCTTCAAGAGAAGCCACAGATTCTGCATGACTGGTACAAGGAGAAATGGTGGACCACGTGATGAGAGAAGTAGTCGGTTAGGGGGTTTGAGAATTGAACAGCATATTGGCGAGGCCCATACACATGAAGCAGAAGTTCACTGCCGCCCGATTCTTATTTTACAAATATGAGCGTAGATTGACCTGAAGGTGTCTTAACGGGGGATCATGGTTCTCTGAGTGAGACTTCAACCTGGCCAGTTCATCAGATGCACTTATCACGTCTGGATCTGAAAGAGCAGGTCAGTTGCCCAGCGGGAGAAAGATACGCGCCAACAGCAAATCCTCTGGTTTGCCAACCCCGGTCCAGTATTTCCTAGACTTGCTTGGATTCCGTCGGCCGGCACCTTTACACGGAACCGGCGATTTTGACTTGTAGCCTGTAATTTGCCATGGGCCGGCCGGAGCCAGATACCATGGCCTAGTGGGCCGGTCATGTTACTGCCTCCGCGAGTGACTTGTCCAGATGCCGTCTGTCAACTCGCCTCACTCTTTGCGCATCTTGTTTCCTGGGAAATGGTGGCATAAATGGGCTGCTGCTAGAATTTCTCCTCTGTTCTACCCCAGATTACAACATTCAGTGGAAAATCCACACGAGTCATCATCTACTGTGCCGTCTTCCGCAGCGCTCAGCTATTTCAGATGAGACAAAAGCAAAATGAGCCCATCGCCGTCGTCGGCATGGGCTGTCGGTTCCCAGGTGGCTCAAATAGCCCATCGAAGCTATGGGACCTCCTGAAATCTCCCTCCGATGTGTCCGAAACAATTCGACCCAACCGCTTCAACATAGATCGTTTCCACCACGCAGATGGATCCCATCACGGAACCGCCAATGTTCGAAGGTCATACTTTCTCGACTCGGTCATTGATCGATTCGACGCCAGGTTCTTCTCAATCCCTCCCGGAGAGGCCGAAGTCATAGATCCACAGCAGCGTCTGCTGCTCGAAGTCGTGTATGAAGCTCTCGAGAGCTCTGGCATGACCATGGAAGAGCTCTCCAACTCTGACACGTCCGTGTACGTCGGGTTAATGTGCCAAGACTTCTTTGCTATACAGGCTCAAGACGTCAATTCTCTTCCCACCTATGCGGCCACTGGCGTCGCAGCGAGCAACGCTTCCAGTCGCGTGTCTTACTTCTTCAACTGGCATGGACCATCGATGACCATTGACACCGCCTGTTCCTCAAGCATGGTCGGTGTCTGCGAAGCTGTGCAGTCCCTCCGCAATGGCACTTCGCGCGTCTCGGTGGCGTGTGGCACGAACTTGCTCATCTCGCCCTTGCCGTACATCATGGAAAGCAACCTAGGCATGCTTTCACCAGATGGGCAGGGTCGCATGTGGGATGGAAAGGCAAATGGCTATGCTAGAGGCGAAGGTGTCGCCTCGCTTGTCCTTAAGACCTTGAGCTCTGCCATTGCCGACGGAGACAACATCTCATTCATTATCCGGGAGATGGGCGTCAACCACGACGGCAAGACCAAAGGCCTAACTATGCCCAGTGCTTCGGCACAGGCATCCCTAATACGTTCCACGTACCAAAGGGCTGGGCTTGACCCAACGACCAAGTCAGAGCGCTGTCAGTTCTTCGAGGCGCACGGCACCGGCACTCCAGCGGGAGATCCGCAGGAGGCCGAGGCGCTATGTAGGGCATTTTATCCCTGGGGCTCGAAAGACGAGCATGACGAACTACTTGTTGGATCGGTCAAGACGATAATCGGACACACAGAAGGAACTGCAGGCATCGCTGGTCTGATGAGGGCAGGCCTTGCGTTGCAGAACGAATTGATACCGCCCAACCTGCTCTTTAACAGCTTAAATCCTGCGCTCGAACCCTTTACCAAGAACATGAGGATTCCCATGACGGCCGAGCCCTGGCCGGAACTGGAAGATGGTACTCCTCGGAGAGCGAGTGTAAACAGCTTTGGTTTCGGCGGCGTGAACGCCCATGCGATCTTGGAAAGCTATACACCATCAATGACCAAAAGCTCAGTCGAAGTCGAACGCACTGCTCGTCAAGCAGTCTGTCCGATCCCCGCCATCTTCTCAGCTGCGTCGGAGAAGTCTTTGCTGGCCATGCTGAGATCTGTACTGGAGTTTCTCGACAACCAGCCGGATATTGACATGTTTCAACTTGCGTATACGCTCAGCACTAGACGCACAAACCTGCCGACGAGGCTGGCCATATCCGCACCGTCAATTGAACAGCTGAAGCGCGCCATTACTCAAACATTAGGAGCCACGGACAAGGGCATTGACAGCCCCCCAGTTTCGACCACGGCCTTGTCCGCAGCGCCGGTCGTCTTGGGTGTCTTCACCGGACAGGGGGCGCAGTGGCCGACCATGGCTGCTAAACTTCTCATGTCAAACTTCACGGCGGCCCGTATACTTCGCCGCCTGGACCAATCTCTGCAATTTCTGCCAGAAGCTCACCGACCGCGATGGAGTCTAATGGATGAGCTGTCGGCCGATAGCACAAGCAGCCATGTTACTGAAGCCGTCATTTCACAGCCGCTCTGCACAGCTGTGCAGATCGTTCTCGTGGATCTCTTACGAGCTGCGGGCGTCAGATTCAAGGCTGTTGTCGGCCATTCATCTGGCGAAATTGCTGCCGCCTACGCCGCGGGCTATCTGTCATCTCACGACGCCATGCTGATTGCTTATTACCGAGGCTACTTCGCAGCGCTGGCTGCCAGTGCGTCAGGAGAGCGAGGGAGCATGATAGCAGTAGAGACTACCTACGAAGATGCGAAAGATCTGTGTGAGCTTGATGCCTTCGTAGGGAGGCTCTGGGTGGCGGCTCATAACTCGCCGACGTCAGTGACGCTCTCTGGTGGTGCGGATGCGGTAGTACAAGTTCGCGGTATATTTGAAGAAGAGGGAAAATTCGCAAGGATCTTGAGGGTAGACACAGCCTACCACTCCCAACACATGCTGCGATGCGTCCCGCAATATTTGGAAGCATTACACCAGTGCAATATCCAACCTTTGCAACCGCAGGACGTTGCGCCGACCTGGTACTCGAGTGTCCACGGCAAACCTGCGGAAGCGCAGTTTATGGCGGATCTGACTGCGCAATATTGGGTTGATAACATGGTGCAGCCTGTTCACTTACACGCTGCCCTCCAAAGCCTCCTCGCGACAGAGAAGATAAACTTTGCACTGGAAGTCGGGCCTCACCCGGCTCTGCAGAAACCAGTCACAGACACTATCCAGCACCTAACCGGCCGAAGCTGTCCCTATTCTGGCACATTGAAGCGCGGGAAAGACGATATGGAAGCCATTTCCGACGCCCTAGGCAGTTTGTGGTCTCGATTTGGTCGCGCTGCCGTTGATCTTGGCAAGTTCTTGCTGGAAAGCCAGGAGGATCAAACACCACCACGGGTTTTGTCTGGCTTGCCGTCATATCCTTGGGATCATGACAGAGTGCTCTGGGCCGAGTCTCGAGTTAGTAAGTGGTCGAGGACTCAGGATGGCGCTTTCCATGATCTTCTCGGCACACGAACTGCAGACAGTGTACCTGAACACTGGCAGTGGAAGAACGTGCTCAGGGCGGACGAGATACATTGGCTCTCTGGACATTCGTTGCAGGGTCAAGTCGTCTTCCCCGGTACCGGGTACATTGCGTTAGCCATGGAGGCATCCATGCAACTTGCCGAGAGCTTGAAGCAACCTGTCGAGTCTATCGATTTACTCAACTTGGGAATTCGGAAAGCAATCGCTATCGGTACTTCTGCCGACACAGAACTACTCGTCTCTATGACCAACGTCTCTTCCCCGTCTGCAGATGATGGGTATATCACAGCTAATTTCGCCGCTCACTCGACAATGAGCAAGGAAACAGGTCAACTCATTCAGAACTGCAGCGGACATGTTCGCATCAAATTAGGTCATGCCAAGTCCAGCATGTTCCCAGAACGGTGTCCAACTCCTACCGACATGGCTGCAGTCGATGTCGATCGGTTCTACCAGGTTCTACGTGACGAGTTTGGATATGTCTATGAGGGTCCCTTCCGAGGGTTGACGCGAATTCACCGAAAGATGGGATATGCGACGGCATCTATTCAGTGCCATGCATTCGAAAGCAAAAGCACCCGCCTTCTTTTCCATCCAGGCATGCTGGACAGTGCTTTGCAGGGTCTCAACGCAGCCTACAGCGCACCGGGAGACGGCCGCCTTCGGTCAATCGTGGCGCCGACTTCCTGCGAACGAGTCACTTTGGTTCCTTCTCTTTGCGGTATAAATATGGACGAGCAGGTGGAAGTTGACTGTATTATCACGGATAGCCGCGAAGGATCTATTTCTGGTGATGTGGACGTCTACTCTGCCGGCTATGCGCAAAAGGTCATTGAGATTGAGGGCATGAGGTTCTCTCCGTTCGCCGCGGCGACATCCAAGGACGATAGACTTTTGTTTCAGGAGGCGATCATGGCTGTTGATAGCCCAGACGCCGATATTGTTTTTGACAACCGGAGATCGACCCCTCAGGAGCATCAGAGGGGCTTGGACGCCGAGCGAGCTGCCTTTTTCTATCTCAAGAAGATCCATCTTTCTGTTGGCCTCGAAGAGCGGGAGAAATTGCCTTGGTACCGACAAGCCCTCATAAAAAGTGCACAAGAGGTGTATCGCAGCGTCAAGGCTGGAGAGCACCCTTTCATTTTGCAAGATTGGGTCAATGACAGCCAAGACATGATCGTACATCTGATGGACAAGTATGCAACAGACCACTCTTCCATGGTAGTTTTCTCCGAGGTTCATTAACAGAGCTAACCTTCTCACAACTCACAGATATGGGAACGATGCCGAGTTCCAATTGGCCAAGGCTGTCGCAGAACACATGCTGCTGCCCACCGTGCTCAGCGGCGAGGAAAGCATCCTGGAGTATATGACCAAGGACGGCTACCTGGACAAATACTACATGCATGGGGTGGGTTTCGAGCTTTTGAATGATCTCGTCGCTGGTGTCATGGACCAGATCTGTACAAAGTTCCCGCACACAAACATCCTGGAGGTTGGTGCCGGCACAGGCGGTGCCACCAAGGCAATTCTGGACAGGGTCAACAACAACTTCTCCTCGTTCACTTACACAGACATCTCCAGTGGGTTTTTCGAGCGAGCGGCAAGCATCAAGTTCAAGTCATATTCCCACAATATGGCATTCAAGACCCTCAACATCGAAGAGGATGTGACCTCCCAGGGGTTCAAAGAGCATTCTTATGATATCGTCATTGCATCAAATGTGCTGCACGCAACAAAGTCGCTCAAGACAACTTTGAACAACTCCAGGCGTCTTTTGAAGCCTGGCGGCTACCTCGTCCTGATTGAGGTCATCCGCACCGATGTGATACGCCACGGTTTAGTCATGGGCGGCTTGCCTGGTTGGTGGATCGGCGAGCAGGACGGCCGCCACGGTGGGCCAAGTATCACCATTGAGCAATGGGACATCATTCTTCGAGAAACTGGCTTTGCTGGCATCGAGACCAATTCGCCTATGCCGGAACCTGTGGTTGTCCCCGGGTCGGTAATCGTAGCCCGAGCCCGGGATGACCAGTTCAGTCTATTGCAGACACCTTTGGCCTGCACATCATCTCCAAAACTTGGCACGGCCATGATCATCGGTGGGGAGACTACTCCTACTATGGAACTAGCCACGGAGCTCATTTCTCGTCTGACGCCATTCTTCCAGCGGATTATACGCGTCGACTGCATCGATGACATCCCGGAGACACCAGACTCAGCAGACAAATATCACATCATCAGCCTGACCGAGTGCGACTCCGATCTGTTCAGGTCAATGGATGAAAACAGATGGCAGAAAGTGCAGCGACTACTCGGATCTGCGAGCAGCCTTCTCTGGTTGCTTCAGGACAGTCGAAATGTGAATCCGTACGGGGGCATCACTCTGGGCCTCTTCAGGACACTTTTCTATGAAATCCCGGGCACACTGCTACAGACGCTCGAGCTATGCGATGGAATGACACAGCTCAAGTCTAACGTCACCGTGGTTGCGGAACTCGCGTTGCGGCTTCGACAAATGAGTCTGATGGCCAGGTCAGGCTCCCTCGACAAGATGCTTTGGGAGTTTGAACCAGAGCTTATCTTGAGAAATTCGAAAATCTACACCACGCGCGTTCGTCCGCATGCTGATCAAAATGCCCGGTATAACTCCGCCAAAAGATCAATAACCTCCCTACAGAGCATAGACTCGGGCAAAGTCACGTTGGTCCGCATCAGCCAGTCCTACATTCTGCAGCAAAGGGCCATACTTGCCTCTGCCATAAACCTCAAGTCAGGGGATGCGGATGAGCTGGTAAACATTCGAGTCTCTTGCTCGCTACTGAGCTCCCTCAAGACCCCTGTCGGGTATGTATTCGTCGCGCTAGGAAGCAATATCGAGACCGGCGAAAAGGTTCTTTGCTTCTCCGATAGCAACTCGTCCATCGTCACAGTCCACCCGTCCTGGTCCACCACTTTGGGCCAGGACAATTCAGAGATTGTTGATGAGCAGTATTTGTCATTTGCTGTAGCGGAACTCATGGCTCAGCAGATCGTCTCGATTGTACCGGCTGCAGGGACCGTGCTCATACACGAACCGGATCCAGTGGCCGCCTCACTCCTAGCTAAAAGGTTCTCCGACATGAAGAGGGCCATTGCCTTCACAACTTCGCGGCCCGAGTTAAGAAGCCGTCGAAACTGGATTTACATACATCAACAAAGTACCAAGCGCAACGTTGATTCCGCAATTCCGCAAGACGTCAGCCTCTATGTCGACGGAACTGAACCAGTCGACTCGCACGCGTGTTGCCAAACGCTTGGCTCACGCATCGTGGCTTCATTGTCATTGACGTGTCATAAAGTAGCTCTCGCAGACTTGATAAGTCAAGAAGCTTCGGTGCTACCCAATCTGGCGCCAAGCTCCGTTGCAACTCTGCTGCGGAAAATCACGACGTTTGCTTCGTCGATGCACAATTCTGTTCCCGACGGCGCGCCCCTGAACATGCTTACTCTAAAGCAAGTCGCGTCACCAAGTTCAAGCCCCAAGCCAAGCTCTCTCATCGACTGGCAACCGGAACACCCAGTTCCCATATCCGTCCAGCCAGTTCTAACACGTAAGGACCTCTTTCGGCATGACAGAACGTACTGGCTGGCAGGATTATCAGGGGACCTCGGGAGGTCTTTGGCCGACTTCATGGCCTCTCATGGTGCAAAGCATGTTGTGCTCTCTAGCAGAGCGCCGAAGGTTGACGAGACTTGGGTGCAGGGCCACAGAGAGCGAGGTACAGTTATGAAATATTTCTCTTGGTAAGAACAGAATCAATATCCTGCCTATTCAGTTCGGCTTATTAATATTAAATAGCGACCTCATGGACTATGGTTCAGTAAAACACACCCACGATGAGATTGTCAAGTCCATGCCGATTATCGAGGGCGTTGCGAATGGCGCCATGGTTCTTCGGGACGCATCATTCATGAAGTTGAGTTTCGAGGACTTTGATACAGTTTTGCGCACGAAAGTGGCAAGCTCAGTCAATCTAGACAAGGTGTTTTCTGAAGATGCCACGCAGCACCCTCTTGACTGGTTCATTGGGTTCAGCTCCATAGTTGGCATCACAGGTAACCCCGGCCAGGCGGCGTATTCGGCCGGAAACTGCTTCATTAAGGCCCTTGGCAACCAGCGACGCTCCCGCGGTCTCGCAGGCTCCGTTATCGATATTAGCAGAGTCATAGGTGTCGGGTATATCGAGCGAGAGAGGTCAGGGCGGCTGACAAAGGAGCACCAGGAGCGACTCTCAACTCGTTCAGGAGCTCTTCCCATGAGCGAAAACGACTTGCATCAGCTATTCGCCGAGGCCATCATTTCCGGACGGCCTGACTCCGGTTTGAATGCTGAGCTTATCACCGGCTTGGCGCCCATCACCACTGAGCAAGCTAAGGACGCCTTTTGGGCAACAAATGCCAGATTCGGCCTGTTAATTCGACAGGAGATGGCTACCGACACTACCGGCAGCGACAACACTGTCTCCAAGATTCCCCTGAGACAGCTTTTGAAAGCTGCAACCACGGCTGATGGTGTAAAATCCACGCTGCAGGGTAAGATCTACAAGCACCTCTTGCCATTACAATTTCATCTCTTATTACAACTATTGGATTCTAACTGTTTCTCAATCAAGGCGCCGTCACTACGAAGTTGCGATCGTCAATGTTTCTCCTCGAGTCGGATACCATAGCTGACAGTACTCCGCTTGTCGACATGGGCGTGGACAGCCTGGTCGGCGTAGAACTACGGGCTTGGTTTCTGAAGGAACTTGGAGCTGATGTTCCTGTTATGAAGATTCTTGGTGGTATAACCATCGCTGAGCTGGTTGAACATGTTTTGACGCAGGAACTACTACAAAATCTCCAGGGTCTAGCTGTAAAAGAGGGTATCGACGGGGTTGGAACGAAGGCTCCGGGTGAGAAATAGCATTACACGGTGGTTAGCTATACAGCGAGGGACATCGGGTCAAAACTTTCAAGTTTCTGTATTTTCATTTTCAACAGTTTGATGTGTATCCACATGTAGATCTAGACATTTCGTGACACCACCCGGACCTATGGCACCTTTCCATAAGGGTTTTCTCTCTTTCGCTCATCAGCTCAGCTAGAGCCTGAAACCCCCCTGTCGTCGACGCAGCATCAAGCCGATGCCCTGTGTTTGTAGACGACCCATGCGTAATGTCCTTGCAATTCGATAGCAGTATATCTATCAACATGCGTAGCTGATGTATCATACGGAAGACAATGTGAAGGACCACATCCCTGTTTAGAGCCCTCTGTGATGCCAAGCTGAAGGACCCGAGACTCAGCGCTGTCGAGCGTTTCGATATGCTGTTGACGGCTCCAACCACCTTTTCTAGCATATGCAAGATGAGCGAATAGTGTGTCAACGCTTGCAAGATGTCAATGATGCCCGCGTCGTACTTCATGGGCTTCGTACCAGCAGACCCTCGTTCGTCAGGTAGGTTGCTCCCCATATCCATCGGCGTTGCCGAGACGCTCGAGCCAATGGTCCGTCCAAAAATACCCAAGCTCGTTTGAAGAAGTTCCAGGAAGCTCTTAGTTATCCCAAGACCCTCTTCGACAACATCTTCGATGACGTCCTGACTCAACTTTGACAAAAGTCGGTGGACCTGATGTTGGAGTTGGAGTCGAAACAACCCATCCGCTATAGATTCTGTGTTCTTTGGTGTCATTCCGAAGTGACTATCGCTCGAATTTGTGCAAGGAAGGAAGAGTTCTTGTTCCATTGCATCTTGTACAGGGTCTTGACAAAGCGGCTTGTTGAAGGGGGTCTCGATGGCATCTTGCTGGGCAATATGCCACTCGACATCGACTGGCAAAAGCTCTATAGTCGTACATGTTAGTGGTAGCCTTTGCTGTGACGAGCTTTAGATTACCTTCGGGCCACATCATTAGATCCATGATATCTGGAGACATGTCGTTGCTATCTGGTGGAGTTGTGACCCCGAGTCTTGGATGGCTCCGGTCAGAGCCAGGAGCCGCCACGATCGTATCCGCCGACATTAATTCAGGTCGATTTGTATTTACTGCTGGAGATTTCTCGCCACTGTTTCCAGTGACCTCGTGGGTTGCTTCATGCTGGGAATGCCGTTGTGCTTTTCGGCCTCTCGGTCGCCCCATGCGTGAAGGTGGTTGATAGACGCAATCTATGTCAAGTCTCTCACATCGGTGGCAACGACCATCGCCTCTGCCAGATCTTACGCATCGGTTTTTGAGGTCATGGCACCGGTCGCAGGCCGCCCGAGGCTTGCCATCTCGACTCGATTCCTGAAAATTCATGATACGCTTCGAAATATATTTGGACTGACGACGCCTGGAGAAGAAAAAGACGCCCCGGTGCAGAAAGACGTCCGCCCTTATAAACTAGCGAATCATCTCACTTATACGGATTACAGTCCCTACCCTCCATTTGTCTCGGCGAGGTCCATCTTTGGAAGTCTCCAGGCCTGTGCCTTGAGGCTGAGTAGAGCGCCTTCACTAACTCCCATTGGCCAAAATATCTGCAGCATGCACGTTCCTGTGCCGGTGGAGCAATGACTCGTGCAAGCAAGGGCAATAAGACGTCCGACCTGCTGAGGCGATTACGCGATGCAACGCTATGGGCTGCGCCCACAAACGAGGCAACGCGGAAACAGTTCCTTCCGTAACGTATCAATTGCTCTCCACTTGACTTATTTAGACGCCTGCGGCCCGCGCCCCCTTGTCCCGCCTGGTGGGTGGCACGCCGACGGTGAGCCTGTCCATGTCATCAGTACCCTGGCAAGCCCAGTCGGGCTCTTCCCTCCGCTAAACGTTTGGTCTGTCGATCCGTCCGGTTCGTGATTTCTAGTTGAGGTTGGCGGAACCTGGCCGAACATTCATGTCGTCACCACGGCCTCCACAAAATTCTGTCCTGTGCTACTCCGTAATGCCCGCCTCATGGCAGCCAAATGGCGGGTGGGCTACGCGACGGCGACGATCCGTCATCCTGGCACAGCGGCCAGCACCAGCGACCCGATACCGTATAATCTCGGAAAATTCGTGAATCCCCCACTGCTCAAGTGAACCCCGGTTGGCAAGGTACTGATTGGCTCAACCAGCCCACGAAGACGATAACCGAGATGATGTCGATGAAATGAGCCAAGAATAGGGTCACGGATGCCTTCTTTGAGGCAAGTGCGTGTCGTAAAACCTGTCCTGCCGCAGGACCAGTCGACTCGCCAGCTTGACGGGCTCCGGGCCGGGCAGAGCATCTCTTTCCACTGCAGCCGAAAATGGAGCTCGTGCGACTGGCAATGCCCCGCCAGGCAACAGCGGAAGGGTCTAGGAGAAACACCCCGCGTTTTTTTGCCCAACTTGTTCCCCTGTACTTGTCCTTTGCAACAGCTGGTATTTTGGGCATTCAAACCGCCCGCCAACCGCTTGGCGTCACCATCACTCTACCATCGGCTGGAACCGCTGCCGGCCGTCCTCCGCTCTAAGGCCAACGTGGGGCCGACGCCTCGTGCCATGGCCATCTTTACAGCTTCGTTAATCCAAGATACTAGCTAGGCCAAGGCTCAGCCTCCACTATTAGCCCTGTCTTGCTTGCAGTGTTGCGAATATGGCCTATACCCTATGCGCCTCCGAGAACGTATTTATCCTCGCCCGATGAGGTTGTGTCGACCGCCAGAATCTCGGCCACCCTGCAGCTCTTGCGACCAGCTGTGCCTCATAAGACGAGCCGATGCAACTCGAATGTTCCCACCCGAGGGCGCGAGTCGAATTCGATCCTCTGTCACCACCGCAGATGAGCGGCAAGATACATATTGGAATGGGTACGGGAGAGGCGCTGGAAGACTCGAAGAGGGCTAGGCAATAATCATCAAACCCAAGGAGGACTCCAGAACTACATCCTCGTCATCGATGACGCAGACTTCGACGATGCGGTACAGCAATTGCGATCAGAAGGCTTCCGGGACTGGGCCTGGTCGTACGGCTCCCTCGACCCGAGCTTCTACAAAGGAAGGCTGATGGAGAACATCTACCGTCGCATCATCAACGAGTACAGCAATCTGGATCGAAATTCGGGGCGCTTCGTATTCCCGTTAGAACAACAAAGCACAGCTAAAGTTGTTCTACTGCCATCCTCTTACACCCACATTTGTGTCAGGTCGACTCCGACCGATGCACTCACCCGCGATGGTAATATACTCTACTCGGATGGTGCCCTTCTTCTTCAAAGCTTCGTTCAAACATTGGTGCGGGAGCCCGTGACGGGCATGTGGACATCGAGCCTTGGCATGTGGGCCATTTCATATGTATATGGGGAGCTCATGCTTGGTGGCGATGTCTTGGACGCATGTGATGATGAGGAGGCTAAGGTTTGGTTCAATGAAAATATCCAGAGGTTTAGCCATAGTATCGACCGCGTCACATACACCAAGCGATTGGGAAGAGCAGGCTACGATGAAAGCCTGGCTAGAGGCGGTGTGGTCTGACTCTCTGGACATGGGGTCGCAGCAAACACCGATTCGACATTTCGGAAGATGGAGCTGTGTAGAATGCGTCCAATAAGTCTGTAAATGATACAGAAAGATGGTTGACAAACATAAATATATCTACAGACTCGAATGGATGAGGACGTGCAGTTGTGTCATCCGTGCCATGGCAACGGATGCCAAGACTTGGGCCACTGGATTGCGTGAGTGCCAGGAATGGGTTATTGCCTGAGCACTGAATCTGGCGCACCAACTGGAGTAGAAAAAGAACCGTCGTCAGGAGAGTTGTAGTATCGGTTCGATAATTCCGGCGCACGAGAATACAGATATCGGGCGGTGGCTCATTTGATCATCTCTTTTCATCAAGCGGCGTGCCCTAGCAAGGTTACCGGCTGTCCTGTCCCGCTTCTGAAGCAATAATGGACGGGATCTGTTCAACCCAGTCAGGTCAATATTAAAATAAGTAGGCTGTATATGTTGCAGAAGATGCCGGTGGCTGACAGCACGTCCCAATGATTGCCTCCAAGTGCGTTAAGCCCGTCTCAGTTACTCGCTCTTGACAGTGCGATTGGACTAGTAAGTGGCTCTACAATGGCCAATATTGCGGGCCTCATGTTTCACGGATCAAGCCATAGATAGTCGCTGCGTTAAACAGTGATGATGTCACCAATATAGAGAGCAATCTGGTCAATTGCACGAACCTCAAGACGTGCTTTGGCTTGGGATGTGGGGTGCGCACGCGAAGCTGCGGACGCAGCGACCGACGCAGGCCAGGCGCCGTGCGCCGGAGTCTGCGCAGCTTCGCCGACGCGTAGCAAAATGTATACATCGGCATGATAATCTCGGTGTACTTCGGTTCCGCTCTTTACGAAGGTGCGCCATCTCTTTTTGAAGTTCTCACCGCTCCTGTCTCTTTTCTTCGGCTGGTCGCAAATATTAGCGAACATTTTTTTCATGTCAAAAACAAATTTTCAAGGTTGAAAATTTTGAGTCGCAATCCAATACGGCTTCGAGCAATTTTATACGCAGCGCGTGCCGTGGGAGCAGCTCCCGTGGATGCTGAGGTTTGGCAAGAGGAGCTCGGGCTGGAGAGGAATAACCCAACCTGGATTCTGGCGACTCAAAAACCCAACTATAGCTATCCATCCAATCCTATCCAATACCCGCTACCCGCACTGCCAGTCCCCTGAAGCCGTGCCCCTCCCAATGGGCACAGGCGCCCACGGTAGTGTCGACACAACCCTCATCAGCGGCGTTTGATTGGTGAGCATTTTTGGCAGGGACACTTTCAAGCTCCCCAGGCTGGGGCGGGTTGGAGAACTATAAGACCGCACGGTTTGGGACGTCGAGAGTGGCCGCGTGGGCCGACCAGCAGCCAGGATGAATGGGCCTGACACACATATTTGGGCACCTCTCCGTATATACACACGTCACGGGTACCTCACGCAGAACACCCTCTGATCTGCCCTCAAACTTTTGTATTGGCCTTGTTGCCTGACACCATCAACGTGTGCGTTTGCCATCCCATTCAGCCACCACTCAAGCCTTCCCCATCGTCATGAAATCATAAATTCGTCGTAGCGAAAACCGATCATAGCTTGTCGCCGCTGACTTCTTCAGGCTCCCTTGGCAGGCTAGATGTGCCCATAGAAGCACCGCGCCAGAACGCGAATCACCTCATCTCGAAGACCAGGCATGCGATCGACCCCGCGAAGCTCTTCATGTATGGATGCAACAATCTCCCGCTGACGGTCTCGTGCTTCGACTTGAAGCAACTCGAGCATTCTGATCATGATAAAGCGAGAAGCAGACCTCACTTCATTGTCCCAATGACGGTGAGCTTCAATGAGGCGGAGGTGTGCATCATCCCGACGATCAGTTGCCGGACACAGCCTCTCCATATAATGACCATAACTCGACTCTCCAGACATGCTGTAAGTTGCATGTCCGCTATCCTCGCCAGGGTTCTGGTAGTCACAACGGCCAGATTGTGCAGAGCCATCTTGGTCTCTTGCATCGCCAGCCCCGGCGCGACGCCAACTTGGCTCCGGTTCGCTTCCCTGCGAACCCACATCCACCATGTCCACGTCGCTTAGAACCGAGGAGGACAGACCGCATGTGTCAGCGGGACCAGCTTGGTCTTGCGCACTGGGAGCCCCGGCGCGACGCCAACTTGGCTCCGGTTCGCTTCCCTGCGAACCCACATCCACCATGTCCACGTCGCTGTTCTGGTCTGTTCTACGACCGTGAATCTCAGCGGGGCTATCTTGGTCTCTTGCATCGCCAGTGCAGATTCGGTTCGACATAATATCAGCAGCGATCGAAATACTTGAGCCTTTGAGCACGGAAAGCGGAAGTAGATCACGAGCACTTCTAATGTCGGGATGGCGGAGCGATGGACGAACACGAACGATGTAATGGCACAATTCCTTCGAACTCCCAGTTCGATTTCTGCTTCCACAAGTTAGCAATGAACTGACCTTACACACGCTACTTACGTCTGTTTGCGGATACCAGGCGTTGACCACTGATTGTGTCGAAGGTGTAAAGGCAGATCACCTGCGCCTACAACGCGACGCGTCTTTCCTCCCCAGGTTCGACCCGCGTGAGCCCCACCAGAGTGGGGCCATGTGGCTTGGGTGACTAAGGTGGCGTGCTCGAGTGGATCCCTGTGAACGAGCTCCTCGCGGCAAGCTGAAGACGCGCCTTGAGTGCGATTGAGTGCCATTTCAAGCTATCATTCTTGCCTTTGGCACTTTCGCAGGAAGCATGTCATGACCTCGAAGCCAGTATATTTGTGCTCGCCGTCCTTCCATGTCTCTGACCCATGGAAGTCGGAGCCGAGCTCGTCCACAGCGATGGCGCTGCCTCTGTTAGGTTGTTTCCATTCTAGGGCTCATGAGCTCTTACATAACCTCGGACACATCTTCATTGTCGACTGTCAGCTCGGGGTACGGTATCTCATGCGGTTGTCGAGTTGATCTCCTCGACGTCGCTGAACCGACTCTTGGTGGGAGCCCGCTGTGGCTCCTGGGCGGGACGGCCCGGCAACACTTCGGCCCGCTGATGTGAGGCTAGTGCGTGCCAATTGTGGCTTCACAGCCACAAGAACGTGAGGGCGGCTGTGCCCGCGAGGAACGTCAGAGGCAGGGCCGACGTGAGGTCCATGGCCATTCGGGATTCGATCTGCCACTACGTTCAGAGGCGTTGGCGACCCGACTGCGCCCAAATCGGCAGTCGAGCCTTCGTACGTAACAGAGGTACTCGAGATTCGCACAGCGAGCGCACGACAATCGCGAGGATGAAGGTGGAAGGGGGCAGGCAATGCCACGCGGACAGTGCGAAGGGGCTGGCGAAGAATATGCAGTGCTGACCAACAGTTTCGTGAGGACGAGCTCCTGCAGCCCTGCCACTTACGGTGACAACGTCGATGCGCCAATCACTCACGTGCTACCGGGGTTCGTTGCGCTGGCTGAGCGACGCAGGATGCATCTGTCAATGTCTGGCCTGACCAGAGGCGACAGCGTCGAAAGCGACCACGCAAGATCCTCAAGCATACCATAATGCCTGGCGACTCACAATGGCGGCGGAAGGGAAAGGTACTCCAAGTACTTACCGGCCGGCGTGCTTTCTGACGATAACTGTCCGCTAACATTGCGACGGTAGGATGCTCCCTGTTCCGTATAGCTCCTGAAACCCGACCGTCCGCTCGATGATGAGTCATGATCGGTTGAAGATTTCGCTTCGCTCATGCCGGCATCGTTCCGTACCGAATCGGACAATCTGGTCGCCGTGGGCCGCCATATCTCTGCCAGTCTCGAGCGAGAGCTGGACCTCTGCCGGCTCGACACAATCCACGACTGGCTATGGCTTGCGGGCCGTCTTGCTCCCCCGCGACCGCTCCACCAGCAGATAACACTCAGCCGCGAGGTATTCATCACCGAACGTATGGACATGCATCTCGTTTGGACCACGGGAAAGTTGTTCCTCAAACTGATACCGCGGTTCCTCCTCGTGCCTAGCTTCTGGGCGACATACCTCTCAGAACCACACGAGCAGTGCCGCGAGACGCCAAAAACCTTCTCAAGGCACGGATTCAAACCCTTTTCAAAAACGCTGAACAGGTTTGCTGTTGGCTGGGCCGCCGTAGTGAATACATATCCAGAACATCACCCAGAAAACGACTCCAGATCGTGCATGAAAGAGTGTTGATCGTCCAACAGGGCTCCGATAGCCATGAACGCCCTCGTGCCAGTCTTTCCATTTGCTCCCGAGGCATCTCCCCGTTGCTCTCGTATAGCAAGATCCAGGTCAATCAAAATCGCTCCCCAGGAAGGGTTCTCGTCGTCTTCATTGATCATGACGTTGTTGATGGAGCGTAGTCTCGAAGGATGACCCGCCGGTGTATCCGGTTTGGTAGTGGTTCAATACTTGCCTTTGTTGGAGATGCTGGACAGGATCGCTCGCTCGGCGGCAGAGCGGCGTCAGTTTCGCTGGACGGTCGCTTCACGCCAGCGCTACTGCTTCACCCTTTGCGCGAAACACTGGACGCGCTCGCACGTGACGGCAACATCGCACGTCCTGATCGATAGTTAGTAGCTTTCGTGACGTCCAGCCCCTCTCGAACGTTGTTTCGGACATCGTCATCAGCACCATGGACGCGAACCGTCTCATGGTGGTAGTATCGGGCAACGTTAACCACGCCTTTCTCAGTCGCTCCTTGGACCAGCACACCCTCTTCATCTCGGTCCGTACTGCCACGAGTCCTTGATAACGAGCGGCGTCTGCGGATCTTCTTTGCGATGAGCCCTCCAACAGGTTGTCGCCCGGCCGACAATGCAGGGTGCGCGATTCATG
>JALHCC010000829.1:0-26551 GCA_024340765.1 Tolypocladium cylindrosporum | reverse complement strand
GCGGGGCCGGCCGGTCGATCCGCGGGACGGCGGCCACGGGGCGGCGGACGGCCGGCCGGCGCGGTTCCTGTGCGCGCTGGTGCACCCGGGCGTGATGCCGGGGGCGTACGAGGTGCAGATGTGGCGGCAGCTGGTCATTGACGTGGACATGATGGACGCGGAGGTGACGCTCGAGTACGACCCTGCGACGCGGTACTACTACCTTGCTGTTTAGCGATGCTGTAACCATGTGGCGTGTTGTACCGAGCCGCAGTCGGAGTCTCGGAATAGAACAACGAGGAACAGCCATCTATACCCTCCTCGTGCTGCAGCGGCTAGACGAGCCTCGTTCCATTCCTCGGCTGCTTTTTGCGGTCACAACTGTGAGGCTCCCAGCAGTCCAAAGCTATTGTATAGGATGCATGCTTGAATGAGAACGATTGACTGTTGACGCCCGTCTACTACTCACTCACACCGTGTCACGGCTAATCCACACTCGGACTCCGCACCAGCGAATCTCCGTATTAGAAGACCTGCCGGCTGCCTCGGCACCCCGCACCGGCCCCGCCGAGCGCCGCCCCCCGCCCGGCGATGTCTCCCGATGCGCACCCTCCCCGGAACAGCGCATCGCCGTGCCGGCACCTGCTGAGAAATCCACGCTCGACGGCGCCGTATAAAGGACGCACGCAACTCCTGCACTCCCACACGTCCTGAGTCGGGCCATTCATTGACTGCAGTCTGCACCCGCCACCATGCCGCGCGACAACCTCTCCGTCTACCTCGCCGAGCGGCCGACGGGCGACATCATCCCCGGACGCACGCTCAAGCAGCGCGTCACTCCCGCGCCCGAGCCCGGCGACCTGAAGGACGGCGAGATCCTCGTCGAGGTGCTCTACCTCTCGCTCGACCCGGCCATGCGCGGGTGGATGACCGGTACGTAGCGTCTCCCCCGACCCAGCCGTCCTCTGCCAACACCCCCCCAGACGCGCGCTCCTACGTGCCGCCCGTCAAGATCGGCGAGACGATGCGCGGCCTCACAGCCTGCCGCGTGCTCGCGTCGCGCAACCCCCAGGCCCAGCCCGGCGACGTCGTGTCCTGCCTCGCCGGCTGGACGCAGTACGCCGTCGTGCCAGCCCGCGGCTTCGAGCCCGCGGCGCTGTACCCGGGGCTGCGCGACGCGACCGACATGCTCTCGGCGCTGGGCATGACCAGCCTCACGGCGTGGGTCGGCATGGCGCGCATCGCGGCGCCGCGTCCCGGCGAGCTGGTCGTCGTGTCGGGCGCGGCCGGCGCCACCGGCAGCGTCGCCGGCCAGATCGCCAAGATCTGCGGCGCGACCGTCGTCGGCGTCTGCGGCAGCGAGGACAAGTGCCGCTGGCTCGTCGACGAGCTGGGCTTCGACGTGGCGCTCAACTACAAGGCGCCCGACTTTGAGCAGCGGTTCAAGGCGGCGACCAAGTCGTACATTGACGTCTACTTTGACAACGGTAGGTCCACCGCCCAGGCTATGAGCGTAGCTGGAGGCCGCTGGCTAACACGCTCAGTCGGCGGCAAGATCCTCGACATGGCCCTCGGCCGCGCCAAGGAGCACGCCCGCTTCGTCGAGTGCGGCCACATCAGCCAGTACAACACCTCCGCGCCCGAGGGCCCCCGCAACATCTCAAAGGTCATCACCATGCGCATCCGCATGCAGGGCTTCATCGTCTTCGACCACGCCGCCGAATTCCCCGCCGCGCGCGCCGAGCTCGCGCGGTGGCTGGCCGAGGGCCGCCTCAAGAAGACGGAGCACATCCTCGCCGGCGGCCTCGCCGTCGCCGAGCAGGGGCTCGTCGGGCTCTACAACGGCGTGAACACGGGGAAGCTTCTCGTCGAGGTCAAGGGGCAGGATCGGCGCGCGAGTAATCTGTAAAACACATGTCGTCATAGACGTCACCCCTTCCGGGCCGCGGATGCAAGGTACCATGACGCGGATGCAAAGAACAGAGCACTGTATCAACTCCAAACGCCCGTCGCTATGCCCTGTTACCATGACGGGATATCTAGTCTGCATGTCGTCTCAAAGTAGCAACCGTATATGCGCCCTTGTGCCCATTTCCTCACTCCCCCTTGATGAATTCATTCTGGTCCGACCCATCGCCGCCCTTGTCCCCCTCCCCACCCTTATCCTGCTTCTTCTGCTTCTTATGCTCGATGCGTCGAATGGCGTCGTCCGTCAGCTCCTGCCGGTTCAGCAGCTCCACGACGTCCTTCTTCCGCGTCTTGCGGTCGCCAATGGTAATGACCAGCCCCGCCGTCAGGTTGCACGTTATGCTTACGCAGAGAATCACCGTCGTCAGCGCAAACGGCCGCACGTGGTAGTCGATGCCCCAGGTGCACGCCCCGAGCGAGATCTGCAGGCACGAGTGGCAGTCGAGGAGGATGACAATGGCCATGAGGTAGCCCAGCGGAAACGAGTGGTGGGTATACGTCTCGTCGGGCTTGTAGAAGCTGTGGGACTTGGCGAGCTTCTCCCGGTGATGCAACAGGCTCTTGCGCTGCTTCTCGGTAAGGGGGTAGTAGCCGGACATTTCGTCGTCCGATTTGCCGTCCTCCAAGTCCGCGTCGGCAGACATATCTTGGAGGTCGTTGTTGGTAGGGATCGAGGATGCATCTCGCTGCACCGTGTCGATTTGACCAGATGGCGACGGCGCTACGGCCTCGATGCTCCCCCGAGCCTCGGACGGGATGCTGCGTTTCTGAAGACGAGCCCGGCGCTTCTTTCCGGCTTTCTCCATCTTCCGCGTGTAGCGCACGACAAAGAACATATGGTAGGTATCGATGGCTCTAAACGGGGCCAAGCCGTCGCCCATGATGGCAAAGAGCGCCACCAGCACACTGTCGATGACGTGGATGGCATACACCTGCTCCTCGCCGACGTAGATCCAGCCGATGAGGAACAGGACCCATGCCAGGCCGAAGAGGGTGATGAGGGTGGCGTAGAGGGTCACGAAGAACCCCAGCGGCCGTCGCACGTACTGGCCAAAGCCCTTCATCGTGCGCTTGAACCTGGAGCGTCGCGAGTGCAGCATGTGGCGGACGTGATCGTCCAGCTCGCACTTGTCCGCCGCGCTCCAGCCTTCGAGCGACCGCCCGTGGGGGAGGGCGGCATAGTGCGAGTCGGTGAGTCGGGAGGTAATGGTGTTGGATCGACGGATGCCCGGGTGCGTTTGCTCAGAGTCTTCGGCCGACGTCTCCGTCTCGTCCTCCTGGGCTTGCTGCGGCCCTGACGCAGACGCCGGTCTGATCGCTTGCAGGTCGCGCTGGGAGAGCACATACGTGGGTCTGCGGTTGATCCAGCCGCCGAGGTCAGGGATGAAGAGTGAGTTCTGGACGTTGGTGAGCGTCGACAGGGTCTGGACTTCGGGGTCTGGACATTGTCAGCGGCAGCAACAGGAGAGTATTGGGCAAGGAGACTTACCGATAATGTCCAGCCAGTCGACGAGTTCTTCGTCGTACTCGTCGTCTTGGCGAGATTCGGCAGTCGGCGCGCCTGTCTGCGCCGAATCCCGTTTCCCGAACCCTGGCCAGAACATTCTGCTCACTCGGCCGAGCCGGTTCTTCCCCTGAGCAGGGCCGGCCTCTTCCCCCCCGGCCCCATCGTTGCTGAGGGTGCGTTCAGGTAGAGACACGGCAGGGGATATCGGCGAGCCCGGCATGCCCAGCTCGCGCATGGTCGGCCGGGACCCTTCCTCGGTCAGCCGCGGCAGCGCAACCTGGGGCAGCCTCCTCGAGTTCCTGGCCGAGGAGACGTAATCGGCGGGCAAGTGCGCGGAGACGGGCTGCGAGATGCTCCTGGGGCGGCCGCTCTGGTACCGGGCCTCATCGTTCCCGCCATTGCTGGCGACGGGGCCCTCGGCGGCGCCTGTGACGGTGCCCCTGTTGGAGCCGATGGAGCTCCGGCGTATGCGGATGCTCGGACGTCGTGTTTGCTCTGGCCTGACGGGTCTGTTCTCCGAGGTCAGGCTGGGGAAGCGGCTCACGGAGAGCGTCGAGAGCCGCGATCGTGTCGAGGTGGCCCGGCTCAGGGGCTCAAAGTAGTCGTCTCCCGGCCGTTCCGCGAGCGACGTCAGCGTGTTTGCGGCCAGCGACGAGCGTCGGGACGGCGCGGGACTGGGCGCCTGCGGCTGCGGTGCAGCACGCTGCCGATATTGCTGTTGCCGCGGCCGAGCGTCGGCGTCGGCGCGGCCCCTCGGCGGCTGAGGCTCCGAATCCATGAGGAGCGGCGTGCCGTCGTTGGCGAGCAGAGGATGATGGGTGTAGCATCCAAGAGTACCTTACGTGGAGGAATACGGAGTAGAGATGGGGAGGAAACAGGGATGGCACGGTAGTCGATCGGGGTACGGATCGTGGCCGAAGCCCACGGGATGCGTGGGACCTGGAAACAAGCAGCCACCGCACGTCACCGCCGCCCAGTTCCTGCTGGCGGCCCCTGTGGCTTTTGTCCCGCTGGCTGCCGCTGCACCCGCTGCGGCGATGACCTCACCGCAGACGCCCCTCGATACACAGCAGCTCAGTGATGCATCGCGCACGGCCTGACTGGGATGTCCAACATCTGCAATTCAGCATCTGGAATTCAAAGGCATCGCTGCTCACCTGCCTGCCCTCATTCGAGTACTTCAGCAACGCCCGGCACGCTCGCGCAGACGGAAACCTCTTCGGCCCCGTCATTCAGTCGTGACTCCGGGGCTGCCGAGCGGATTTGTAATGTCCGGACTCCGTCCGCCACCAAAAACGGTGCCGTATTATCAATGCAAGACAGCACTCCGTACCATGACTGATTCAGAATTAATTTACGTCACAATTAGACGAATCATGTCTTGACGCTGGCACCGCCAACGTCTCAAGCTGCTCTATTCCAAAACATCGTCGGATGGTATATCTCAACATCGCTACAAGGTAGGCCTACGAGGTGACATCTCGTGGCTCGGTACAAGGGGCAACTTTCGCTCCCAGATCCAACACAAACAAAACAAACGCTCAGTCATCGTCGCGCTCCGCATGCAGCAGCGCCGCCTCGACGGCTTCCTGCAGGTCAAAGTGGAAAAAGGGCCTGTTGAGCCCCTGCACCGCCACCAGCCGCGCGCTGCCGGGGTTCCGCGGCACGTCCTTGTCCGACGCCCGCGAGATGTCCGACAACGGCTCCTGCTCAACGTCGTAGATAATGGGCCGGTCCGCCTTCTCCTCGATGGCCGCGGCGGTCGCGGCGCTGTCCGAGCCGCCGAGGTCCGCGATGCTGAAGATGCGCTTCCAGTGCCCGGCGCTCTCGCCCGGGTCCGGCTTGGGCGTGCGGTAGCCGAAGCCAGCCGCCGCGAGGGCGCGCTTCGTCCACCGGTTCTCGATGTTGGCGAAGTGCCAGTTGACCGTTTCGGGCGCCGCATAGCGGTCCAGCTGGTTGCGCACGTCGATGAGCGCCTGTGTGGCCGTCACGTCAATGTTGTTGACCGACGAAAAGTCCAGGATGACGGCCTTCAGCGTCGGCCGTGTGTCGATTTCGTCCAGTTTCTGCGTGCGAGGCGACGCGTCGTTCCATGCTCGGTCCTACAAAGGCTCGTTAGTACGGGTACGTGAGAGCGTGCGCAAGGGCAACATACACCGAGTTTTCCCAAGGTGCTTGGGTCCGTCCGCCTCGTCTCGCTGAAGATGGTGTCGGTCAGGTGGTTCAGGTACCGCGACGCGTTGGGGTAGTTGAAGCCCTCTGCAAATCGGTAGATGAAGACACCGGGATACGGACTCCGCACCACGACCCGAGGGTTCGACCCATCCTCATGATCGAGGGGCAGGAATCCGGTGCGCAGCGATTGGTCCTGCTCCTCCGTCACCGCCTCTTCGTTGGCATCGAGGGACTTGCCGCTGGTCGTCGCCTTGATGGTGCGGATGCGTGCGAGACCCAGCAGTCGTCCGCGGCTAAGGAACAGCCTCCAGATGACGACGACAAACGACATGCAGATGGTGGCGTAGATGCCGTTCTCGATGGTGTTGAAGATGGTCACGAAGACGCCGACCAAGAAGATGGGCACCTCCAGCGGCGAGACGCGCCAGAACTGGAAGATGACCTTGGGAGGCGTAATGACATCGCCCACGGCGTGGATGATGACGGCGGACAGGGCGGCGTTGGGGATGTAGAAGAAGACGGCGGTCAGGGCGTACAGGGCCAGGAGCACCACCACGGCGGTGATGACACCGGCGAACGGCGTGCGCACACCGGCCTTGGACTTGATGGCCGTGCGGGAGAAGGACCCCGTCGCCGGATACGCGCCGAGGAAGGGGCCCAGCAGGTTCGTGACGCCGATGGCGACGAGCTCCTGGGACGGGTCGATGACGTAGTTGTTGATTCGGCCAAACGACTTGGAGATGGAGATGTGTTCGATGAGCATGACGATGACGGCGGCGGGCAGCTCTGACGCGAACGCCTGGATGATTTCCACGTTGATCTCGGGCACGGCAGCGTGCTGGAATCCTACACAACGGGAACGTTAGCAGGCTTCCGGCGCGCATCGGAGCGGGCTCTCCTACCTCGCGGGACCGTCTTGATGATGCTAAACTTGGGCTTCTTCTGGCGCGACACGTTGACGGCGGCGCTGATGGCCGTGTACAGCAGGATGACGAAGACGGTTCGCAGCGTCGAGATGAAAAAGTACACCTTGGCGCGCTGCGGCTGGCGCCTCGCCATGTACGAGCAGACGCCGCGGATGAGGTACAGCATGGTCAGCGCCGTCAGGCCCAGGGCGGCGTCCAGCTGCGTCGTCGGCAGGCCCTTGAGCGTGTTGATGATGACCTGGTACGGCGCGTCGCGGGTGTTGACGCCGCTGATGCCCATCAGCTTGGGCACCTGGCCGGCGGCGATGTTGATGGCCGAGCCCGTCATGAAGGCGCAGATGGCCGGCAGCGGGATGAACTCGACGACCCAGCCGAGGCGGGCGAGGCCGAGGAAGAGGATGATGGCGCCGGTGATGACGGCGAGGGCCGAGGCAATGACGTGGCCCGGGACGTTGGGGAGGGTCTCCTGGGCCTTGAGCACAACGTTGCCCGTAACCTGGGACATGACGGCGACGGGCTGCAGAGGTCAGTCGGCGCTCGCACGGGAGCGGATGCAGCAGCGACTCACGCCAATGGTGATGTCCTTGGACGTGGCAAAGAACCAGTAGATGAGCACGCCCATGAAGGACGAGTACAGGCCGTACTCGACCGGCAGCTGGGCCAGCTGCGCATACGCCATGCCCTGCGGGACGACGACGGCGCCCACCGTGGTGCCTGGACGGACATGTCAGCTCGCTCGCCTCCTCCATCAGCCTCGGATGCAGCGACTTACCCGCAATCAAGTCACCGACGAACCATGTCCAGTTGTACTTGCCGATCCAGTGGATAAAGGGAAACAGGTCGTAGATGTACTTGCCGACGTCCCGCGCCGAGGGGGTGAGCTCGGCGAAGAACTCCCCGACCGTGGGCTCGTGCTCGACGAACAGGTCGGCGTTGGAGATGGACGGCACGTCGTCGTCGCGGCCGTTCGCCTCGAGGCCGATGGCCCTGCTCAGGCGGTCCTTGACGGTCCCGACCATGGCGGCGGCTGGCTTGGATGATGCTGCCGCTGAGAGGCGCTGTGGTGTCCGAGTGCGCTGACGATGGAACCGGTGGTTGGTGGTTGGTCGGATGGCTGACAAGGACGGGATGCAACTCTACGGGTGAGAACGGCGAGAGGCAAGCAAGGCCCTGGGCTGATCTTATGGGAGATGCAGGAGATGCAGGACCCTCAATATTGAGTTATTGACGCAGGCTCTTTCCATAGGGTACCTACTATAACACTCGGTACCTCGTACGCAGAAACGGGCATCATGCCCCATTCAGCACCGCATTGCGGGTGCAAAAGGCGGGCTGATCGCTGTCTCAAGAGAGCCACCAAATTGCGTGCTTCCACTAGTCGTGGCGCCTTCCGCGCAGCCAACCAGACAGTTCGCCTTGGACGGGTTGCCGCACCACCCATATTTAATACTATGGAGAGGCGATTGCCTCAGCGAGGCTAGGCCCGATCTGAGCGACGTGGCGCCAGTGCCAGCCACAGCCGCTCCCACAACCGCGTCGTCGGGCAGCTATTTCACCGAGGCAGCGCGCAGCGGCCTCGTTGAGCTCGGGACAATGCGAAGCAACTCTCGACGACTGCAACATGGCCATCTTCAGCTCTTCGCCACCGTGCCTGCGATGGCACCTTTGTCCGTGTCCAGTCGCCCCGAACCCCGAGAGTTTCAAACGCGACCAGCTGGACCGATCCGCGAGTTCGAGAGAGACGCAGAGGCATGCCAGAATCCAACGTCGCAGATTCACGGGGGCACCGGTGGCTTTCTGTCGTGATTTCGATAGCGCCTGGTCCGTAGATCGACTCACGTTCTCTCGTACGAGTTACATCGATCCAAGGTGCAAAGTTGATGAGACGACGTGTATTGACACTTCAGCCCCCGGATTGCGCAATCCGGGGGCTGCAGGCGACGATCCGTGTCCTCGGGCTGTCGACCCTGCGGACCCCTCACGGGTCTCGCAGCAAATGAAATTGAAACCCACGCCGGATTATCGGTACGAGGCACGTGTTGCTGACGGCCTTGGAGTTGCTGTCGGGTGACTGAGATTTGATGCTACCCTGGAGCCTTAGAGTGCTGGAGCGCTTCGCGCGGCTGTCTCTTGCACAGACCTGCTAGGTGTCGCGAATGCAGCCCGTGTCACGCGAGTCAAAGTATCGAGATTTTTCGGGCAGCGGCAACGGGCGGCAGAGCAATATCATGAGGCCATCACACCATCGGTCGCTGCCAACCAAAACCAGGTCGCACTACACCAATCCAACGCTACCTCAGCCATCAGTTATTCTAGCGGCCAAGAGTACGTCGGTAGGAGGAAGTGCTTTGCGAGCTGAAAAAAAAGTCAAACGGGTGTGCATTGAACGTTAATTATCATTGTGGCCCTGGCGAGCTGCTGCATTGAGTGTTGGATTGAGGGCCGCGGCAAGCGGTGACTGGGCAATAGTGGAGGTTAGGTACACCGCAGAGTCTACTCCCAAAGGCACGGTTCAGAGGTTCTCGTCGCATCAGGCGGGACAGCCCCATTTGCAGTGCTTCTATTATTGTTATTATTGCCACGGATTGTTGCGGCTTCACGATCCTGCGATATCTGGCTTCTGTTATCGTCTCCGTGCAAACCTGGAAGACTGGTGGATTCGCTCGCAGATCTGTACCATCGCCAAGAGCCCCACGGAGATTTACGTATGAGGGGAGCAGGGGGAGCTTGGCGGTCACAGGCCCAGCAGGATGGGGCTGGATGACATCAACGTTCGTATCACAAAGGTTCAGCTTTTGTAAGGCAGGACAATGCGGAAGAGGAAACGAGGCCCTTGCAGTCGACTTCTGCGTGCTCTGCACAAGCGAGATTGTCAATCCGGGCTGAGCTGTCACTTTCAAAGGACTGGTCGCGGCCAAGCCGCGCACCAGACAAAGCCACCGGGGGCTACTCGTATAGGCCTACGAGTAATGTACGTACCCAAGCATTTCGTACCTGAGAGATTGCTTGGCGAAAGGAGGCGACGAATGCTACAACGGCTGCACGGCCGACACACGGCATTCTCTGCCCCGGCGGCGCTGATGAGGCTCGGAGCTGCCGCTATTAATAGGCACCTGAGGAATGTAGCAGACCTTTTCACTGGCGGAAAAGTCAGCAACTCGACGTGCGACGCGAGATCAGGAAAGAGATGCCAGGCATGAATGACTACCTCTGAATGCCCTCTCGTTGGCATTCATTCCCCTCGAAACAAACTCAAAAAAGCACGTACTGCGTCCACCAAGAGTTGTGCCAGTTGTGCCTGTTGTGCAAGTTGTTCAGAATGGCTGCCGCCGCTAGGACCGATTCAGCTGGATCCCGTGGCAGTGCACCCCTGTTTCATCTCCTGCCAAGCAGGAAAATGGGTTTCACGTGACAAGGGGGAGCTCGTGTTTACGTGCCTCCCTATTCGTGCGTCAGCTCGTCTCCCTTCTTTCATTCTTCCAACACCAACAAATTCACTGCGAGAGTCTTGTCTTTTTTTTTCCTTTCATTGTTCTTTGCAGGACCCCTTCGTTCTCAGAAATAAGCCGCTCTTTCGAAATTCTGTGCCTTCTTTCCGTTGCAACCACACTCGCTATCGTCTACGAACACCGTACCCTTCATTAGCTCGGCCCCCCCGAGACCGCCGACTACCGCCACAACGGCACGACCTCGCTAAGCACAACCGTGCCGCCGTAATCATGCGTTTCACATCTTCTCTTGTCGCGAGCGCGCTCGCCATTGGCGCGTCCGCCGGCAAGAACTACCTCGGCTTCAACTCTGGAGCCACGCTCGCCGACCGCTCTGCCAAGTTCAAGGCGGACTTCGAGGCCGAGTTCAAGACCGCCCAGAACCTGGAGGGCGCCCCCGGAAAGTTCAACGCCGTCCGGCTCTACACCAACATCCAGGCCTACTCCCAGGATGACCCCATCCAGGCCTTCGAGGCCGCCATCGACACCCAGACGTCGATGCTTCTGGGCGTCTGGGCGTCTGGCACCGACAACATCGACAAGGAGATCAGCGCGCTGAAGAAGGCTGTGACCAAGTTCGGCAGCAAGTTCACCGACCTGGTCATTGGCATTTCCATCGGCAGCGAGGACCTGTACCGCAACTCGGTGACGGGCGTCAAGAACAAGGCCGGCGTCGGCAACTCCCCCGAGGCCATCGTGGGCTTCATCGGAGACTTCAGGAAGGCCTTTGCCGAGAACCCGCTCGGCAAGGTCCCCGTCGGTCACGTTGACACCTGGGATGTCTGGCCCAACGCCACCAACAAGGCCGTCCTCGACGCCGTCGACTGGATCGGCGTCGACGAGTACCCTTACTACGAGAACGACAAGGGCAACAACATCAAGAACGCCGGCAACCTCTTCGACAAAGCCTACGACGCCACCATTGCCGCTGCCAACGGCAAGCCTGTCTGGGTCACCGAGACTGGCTGGCCCGTCACTGGCCCGGATTGGGATGAGGCCAAGGCTACCGTCGAGAATGCCAAGTACTACTGGGACGAGGTCGGCTGCCGCAAGCTCTTCAACAAGACGCCCACCTTCTGGTACACCCTGCGCGATTCCAACCCGGAGAACACGATGAAGTTTGCCATTACCAAGGACCTCTCCACTAAGCCCCTCTTCAACCTGACGTGCCCGACTACTTTTGACACGAAGCCCAAGTCCCTATCCGAGGCCTCCCGAGGCACTGCCAGCGCCACCGACAAAGCCACCGGCACTGGTAGCGTCTCTACTGGCATGAGCACTGCCACTGGCACCTCGGGCTCGGGCTCGGGCTCGGGCTCGGGATCGGGATCGGGCTCCAGCTCGGGCTCAGGCTCTGGTTCAGGCTCCGGTTCGGGCTCGGGCTCAGGCTCGGGCTCGAATGGTGCAGCCGGCTCCGGCACCAACACTAGCGGCAGCGCTACTGGGACGCCCACCGCTCCCGTGGCTAACGCCGGCACAGTCCAGAAGGTGTCTGCCGCTACCTATGCCGGCATTGTCATCGCTGGTGCCTATGCTCTGCTCTAGACGATGAAACAATCGTCTGTCTGGTCTCGCCCTGTTGCTTCCCATGGTTGGCGCCTTTTTGCATTGCCATAGATTAGACTCCGGGATACATGGAAGGATATTGACGGCCGCGGGTCGGGTAATTTACTGGTGTCATTTTAGTTCTTCCACCTTTGGCATATCTGTATCTATAGGGCTTCGTGTCATGTCATGGAGCAAGGTAATACGGTCCAATACAGTGCCAATAAGCGTTTTTCATCAATCGGTCGTTCTGCAAATGTGTCCATGGTCGAGCTAGAAGATGGGCCGAGTCCTCAGGGGTCAAGCTCATAGCCAGCAGTGCCCTCGTCAGACCTGTTGACTTGTATTGAACCCAAGTGTAGGCCCTCGATGGCCCGCACGTTGAGAGGCAACATGTCCATGTTCTTGCGGTAAACGCTCATGACATGCTCCAGCCTCTCGGGCGACACCTTGTCGAATACGCTGAGCGGCGGCCCGTACACGGTGCCGAACACGGAGACGCCGCACGTCCCGCAATGGCTCCCGGATCCGTACTTGCGTCCGTGGAGATACTCGACGGCGTGCTCCCGGCCGTGGATGCGCACCTGGTCCTTGCGTGGGTAGACGCCGACGTATGCGACCTGCTCGGCGTGAGTGCGTGCCGGAGGAGACGAACAGGGCGTGTTGGAGTTGGACTTGCCCTGACGCAGGAGCTGCAGTTGTCTTCCTTGACCTCTTGCTCCTGGATGGGGACGAGCAGCTCGGCTTGTACCTTTCCGCAGTGGCAGGACGCGATGTGCTGGGCTGGAGGTCCGGGTGCTGCCGCTGGAGGGTCGAGCACCCTCTCCTGTTCCTCCGTTTTGATCGTCGTGGTCGATGGCCTGCATGCTCGGTTAGGGGCGTTTACATTGAGAAGCTAGTGTCTTACTCTAGGTCATATGGGTTGACGTCTCGAATCGCCCGGATGTTCACGGCCAGCTTGGCCCGGAGCGGGCCATCAAGATGCTCACCAACAACCCCGGTGGCACAGTGTTCGCAAAACTGACACAACGTTACAACGACTCGTCGCTTATGCTTTGAACGGGTAGGCGACTCACCTGGTCCCGCAGCGAGGCGGACTCGTACGTCTTCAAACGCCCCTCATCGCGGGTGACGCGGAACCCACCCTCGGGCGGCACGAGCCACAGGTAGCCCTTCTTGGCGCAGAGGATGCAGGTACATGCGACTGCGTGCGTGATCTCGGGCGCGGTGACGTCGAAGCGGAACTTTCCGCAGTGGCAGTTGCCGTGGTACGTGGTCGTTGCTGCGGCCATTTGAGTTGCGCATGGGGTGGAGTTGCGGGATGCGTCGCAGATCCGCGGGGTAAAGAGGGTTGAAGAGGATCTGGGGGGTCTGCTGTCTGTTGCCTTGGGTCAGTGCTGACATGGGTTTAAGTTTCCAGTTGGGCTTACATTGCTTGAGCTAAGCTGCTTTCGAGTAGGGGTCTTTGGAACTTGTCACTTTGGGCGGGAGACATCTGCAGATTGCTTTGAATCTTTATTAATGCCACGGTATATTGGCGAGTTGAAGGGTGCCGTAGCTCCAGGCCGGAGTGATGTTGCTATGCTGTGTGGGAGCCGAGAAGGAAATTTACTGAAGTTAAAATAATGTACAAAGTGATAATACAGGTTCCCCTTATTGTACGATACATCCGTAACCGGTATCCGGAAATTGTTGTGTGCTCTTATCCCCGAAAGTAGCACTTGTCGGCAATAGGGGCCGCGACGCTGTAGATGGTCTTCTCCCACCACTGTGTTACAAAGGCGACGAGGGTGAATTCGAAATCGGACTTGATGCCCAAGCCCTTGGTGCAGCCTGCATACTCGCCCTGCGCCCTCGACACGGCGCGCGGCTCGCCCTCGTCCCGCCTGTGCCAGGTGGCGTTGAGCTGGTGGTCCCCCCTCAGGGTGAAGTCGTTGTTGAACCTCGGGCGCGCCGTCATGCCGCCGCTGAGGTCGACCAGGCCGCCGAGCAGCTGGAAGTCGAGCCTGGCGGTGACGTCGACGTAGGGGTCGATGGTCACGGCGGCGTGCTTCCTGATGCTGGCCTCGGCGTGGAAGGTGGGCTTCCAGTTGGTGGCCGAGGAGCGCGTGCGGTCGAGCAGGTCGAGGTGGAAGTTGCCGTTGGCGATCTCGGCGCCCAGGTCCGTCGTCACCGAGGCGGCGCCGTCGGCGGTCAGGTCGACGCCGATGGCAAAGTCCAGCCCCGGGCTGAGCGACACGATGCCCGGCACCCGCACGATGCTGTAGGTCAGCGGCTCCGGCTCGTAGGCAAACGTCGTGTTGAACTCGGCCGTGAGGTTGGCCGTGAGCCCCAGGGCGACCGAGGCGTGCGCGTCGACGTCAAAAGACAGCTCGTACAGCTTGGCCCGGAGGAGGGAGTAGCGCAGCTTCCCGGAAAAGGTGACGCCCATGTTGAGGTCGGCGTTGTCGGCCGTCACCTGGACGTCCACGTACGGGTTCTCGCGGCGATACGAGTACAGGCTCGTGGCGGGCGGGAGGGACACGGAGTGGGAGAGGGTGAGGCCGTTCTTGTCCATCTTGACTGCCCGCTTGGAGTGCGCCGGGATGGAGGAGAAGGAAATCTCCGTGAAGCCTGATTCCTCGTCAGCGTCTGTACGTGAGCCGGGCACGGAGACTGGAGTGAGGACGAACCGGCCGTGCTGTTGATGTCCGTCTTCTCGCCCAGCGCGACGACGGTCAGCGTGTCGCTGTCGGAGGTGATGCCCTGCGCGAGGAACACGCCACGCTCGTTGTCCTCGTCGCAGTCGCCGAGGTGGTTCGTGACCAGCACGACGCCGCCGTCGACGGACCACCCCGCGACGGCCTCGTCGAAGGCGTCGGCGCGGCTGAAGACGACGGTCACGGAGGCGGCCTCGCAGTCGACGGCGGCGATGGCCCCGATCTGCTCGAGCAGCACCGTCGGGTGGTTCATCTCGAGGGAGACGTGCACCAGGCCGTTGCCCTGGCCGCCCCAGTCGAGGGCGACATCCTTCACCGGCACGACGTTCTGCAGGTTCGCGGGATCGACGTCTGGGTTCGGCAAGGGGCTGAGGACGGTGTCGGGCTCACGCTCGACCTTGGTGCCGGTGTTAGTGGGCGCGTTGGCCGCGACGGGCTCGGTGCGGACGGGTGCCGGGCAGGCCTGGGAGTGAACCCCCCTGGCCGCGGCGGCGAGGAACACGACGTATGGGAGCAACATGGAGGGCCAGGACCGCAGACAAGACTCGATCTAGGGATCGTGTGATCGTGTGATCGTGGCCTCGGGAGTCGAGTCCATGATACGTGAGCTAGACGGGGACGTCTTATACGTGAACACGGCGGCGCGAGCTCAACTCCTCAGTGTACTTCGCACTCACATGTAATTCGCACTTCGTCCGCCTTCCTATTGAGGACCGTGACCGTCTCGCCCATTCTGGCCCAGACGCCCAGACGCCCAGGGTTTCACGAGAGGAGCAACCTCCCATCCTCGGTACCGGGCATCAGCCGATATCGAACCCCCCAAGGCCTTATTACTACTGCGGCCGGGGCCCGTCGCCGCAGGGCCAAGATATTACCGCCCGCAGTTGATTGCCCGGTCCGGCCTAGCTGCTGATCGCGACCGTCGTTACCGCCGCGCAGGGCTGCCGAATCGGGCGGCCCATCTCCGAAGCTCGGCCCACGCGACTCAGGATCCCAGCCGGGCTCCCCGCAATCCGGGGACCGCGCTGCCCAGGCTGCTGTATCGCCGAGTTGGCAGGCTGCCTGCGTCGTCCGAGGTGATCGTGTTGCGGGATGTGGAGCCTCGATATTGACACTTTGGGAGCGGCATGCATTGACAGCTCTTGGCAGTGTGTGTGCTCCTCCCGCTTTGACCCTCTGGGCATTCGTCCGCAGGGGCGAGAGCCGGTCGAACCATGGTGTCGCGTCACCGGTAAATCCTTGCGTCCACTTTGTTTCCTGCTTCCAAGCCCGTGGTTTTTCTCCGACACGCACAGGGCCTCGGAGAGAAAACTGTAGCCTCTTTCGGCTCTCGGTCAGGTGAATGGTGACCTTGGGTAGGACGGCGTCAACTACACGGACGCGTTGTTGGCAGGAATGGCAAAAGTCCCGAGGCATCATAGTGGATAGCAACGCTGGCCGTCCATTTCGACTTGCAGCGACGCGACACGTCGACTGCAGTCTTTATTTGCATCATGCGATGAGTGGGGGTGAACCATTGTGTTGAAGTCCCTGGTGCCACTAATCAGTTATCAATCTCAGTCCCCGTATTCGTATCGATGCGCGTGGTTGCAGTCACCGGACGCGGCAACACCACGCACTGCTGAATAGTCTTTCTGTTCATGGGTACTTCAAGTTCACGTTTCAGGTAGGCCGCGGAGCAAGCCCACATCAGAAGGCACTGTTCTGCCCATCTAGCCACATGCTCAAGAAACGACATGCTTTCTTGTTCAAGTGGACTGTTGGTCCCGTCGCTGACGTAGAGAGAACCCGGGACGAGATCGAGCCCCATCAGAATGTGGGAATCATATTTGCCGAGACGTTTTCACCGGCAGTTTGGTTCCCCATGAGTCTTTCCATGTGACACTGCTCAGCCGCGAAGCAGGCTTTTACGTAGAGCTAAGATAGAATACGGGAACTAGTTTAATTGTCTGATGTTTTGTCGCTGGTCCGCTCGCCGCTTGTCTGCCATCCGTCCGTTCGAGTACCTCTGTTCTGTCACCACGATGGGGTCGATCCATTCCACGGGAGCGGTGACAAGCTCGAGTTCAACGGCCGCGAGTTCTCCTGCAAATGCGAGAGGGGATTGCTCGTGATGGGCAGCGCCATGTTCCCGCACCAGAGATTAGCAGGCCCATTGATGGTTACAATACCCGTCTGGAGAGGCCCGAGACGCCCGCAATAGGAGTAAATTGAACTGCTGGAAGCCGGCCGCCCCGTGGATGAATACGTTCTTGCGTTGGTATACAACACCCGTACAATCGTGCCGCGGCGCAACGGGCCATCCACCAGGACTGTGTACACGCCTAGTGCAAGTCAAACTTTGCCGAGAAGGAAAGGTTGTACAAGAGGGCGGGCCAGATCTATTGGAGCGACATCGACGACTTGCTGCTCCCGAGATCGGACGAGACAGCACTTCGGAGCATCGGGAGACGTCGAACGGCATGGCGAACCTTGATGCCTTCTAGAGGGCGTGTACCACAAATGAAGAGACGAAAAGGCCATCAATCTCATTGCGGCGACTCGTTCGAAGGGCTGGGAACCCGTATCGAGGTATCGCCGACGAGTGCGATTTCTCTGTCCTCGGGAGCATCCACGGCGGGAGACGCAGCTGGATGCTGGCGACATGCCCGAACCTGTTTGGCTCCCACACATACGCGAGAGAACCCTATCCGCTCCAACATATCTGAATATCTCGAGCCTCGACACCCCCTTCAGAAGCTACGGCAACTATTCGATATTCAAACATACTGAGCTAGCATTGAGCAATGTCTCCATACTAGTCACACGGAACAAGTCACGGAGCTTTATATTATTCCGAGATTTTCTTCAACCACCTCGCTGCCCTGCGTGCTAACTGGTAACCTGTTGCGCACTCAGAGCGCTAGGTGAATTGCGAAGGATGCTTTGCGTGTGGGGCCGTCGATCTTGGATACTCCGAGCAAGAAACTTGGGACAAGTATTTCAATTTGTGCATTAAGCGACTTCATTAGCGAGGACTGGTGTTACGATTCTTGTACGAGACGCAGGTTGCAATTATCATCGACCGGACCAACAATCTAGAGAAGCTCAGCGACCAATTTCCGCCTGAGTCTCGATTATGGCTTCGAAAGTCCCATACTTCTGCCTTGCTTCGCTACTGGATATCTTTTCAACTAGGAGACCATCAGGCAGCAATATTGAGTTCTATTCAGTCTTGACTTGTCGTATTGTACCAGAGCATGTGGTGCCTTAATATAAGCCAGGAAGCTTCCATCGTCTTATGAGATGAGCGATTCCGGTCCGAGCTTGCCACCTGGATTCATCTGCACGTCGGTCTGGAAGGATCTCAGAGATGGGCCCCTAAAACTGATGCATCATTTCCTCTTTGGGCCGTTGACTTTCACTAACGGCATAACTCGTTGTCGATGAACCATGACGGATGAGTTCCTGGTTGATCGTGAGCCACAACCAGTGACTGCCCTACACTTGACCTCGAAAGGGATTTGCACCGCTTTCTCTATGAAATCATGCCTCTGGCTTGATCAATACTCCCCATACTCGTGGCAGCATGCTCCACGGCTGCTCATCCCCTTCGATGCTGTCATAGTTCTCCCACTTGCCTGCTGTGGCGATGATTGCCCTCATATTGCGCGTCATGTTGCAGCCTCCAATGAGCGGCCACCAAACAGGGTTCCAGAAATCTATCCACAGTCAGCAACTTGAGCCGCTGTAGTCCTAACACAATAGCATGTCGTGAGGATATAATTGAACACCCTGCGACTTACATTGCACGGCTGCAGTCAGCCAGTCTGAACTGCGATGATGCTCCCAGAAGATCAGCTTGCCACCCGGCTTGAGCAGGCGATACAGCTCCTTGGCCATGGCTTCTGGATCAGGCACGGAGCACAGCACCTGGATGCTGAGCACCGTATCAAGGCTCTCCGCTACGACGCCATGCTTTTCGAGGACATCGCTTTCTTGCACGCCGCTGACGACGAGCTCATATATATCCTGGAGCCCCTGCTCCTTGATCTGCCGTTCACAGTCGGGTGCGAAGTGAGGATTGCATTCCACACCGACGATGCGGGTCACCTTGCACTTGTCGAAGCGACAGAGTTGATTTCCCAGCCCGGGACCGAGCTCAAGAACGACGCCGCTACATTGAGGGACCAGCTTGGGGATGGCCGTCTTGTTTGTCTCGAAGCGGACAAAGTTTTCATCTGAGCAGAAAGTCAGGTCACATATTCGGAGCAGCAAAGCCACAGTTTAGAATAGCTTACTCAGGACTTGGAACCACTTGTAGCATCCTAGGTCTAAAAGTTGGGATAGGCTGAATAGGACGCGATAGCTGCCTTGCTGAAAAGCTTCCTTGGCGCTCACGGACACGGCTGAGATTACTGTCAGTTTTCCGGTCGAAAGTGTTCTCATTCAGTGTCTGTCTGGTAGAAGATTTCATTGCGAGGAGTCATAATTACCCCATATGCCATATCTAACGGGATCCCAAGGCTCTAGGTAGCTACGATATCGGTCTTTCCATGTCATTGTTGTGTGTCGGTCGCTCTCCGGGACGGGCTTGTCCTCGGGCAATCTTACGGACTCGCCAATAGCTTACGTCAATGTGGACTGGCAGCAAAAGTCTCCCCGTGGCGTAGTAGATGGTGTGAACACTGCCGCGCGGTTGTTAGCCAGGATGCGGAGTTCGTTTAGGGGGAAATACCAACTCCAAAGTACAGAGTACACGACGCGGGTCATTTATCGAGTTTCTCCAGTTGTCTAGACATGCTCATAGAGGGGTTTTGCATCTGCGTGACAATCCTACCGGTACCCCGTTATTCTGGCGATATTGGTTCTATTCCTACCGCGTTCCAGTTGCAGGAGGACTACTCCGTTGAGTCGATATGATGGGCATTGGGCAGCGGGAGGGTGACAGATGACGCCCCGCATCCCGGCGACTACCAATCTCGGCAAGTAAATCATATCTGAGCCGCATTAGGATGCCGATCTAACCGGCTTGCCGGATAGCAGCCGTAGCTCAACTAGATAAGGATTGCTCAGGACAAAAGTTCTCTTTACACGGGAATCGACACAGCCCCTGAATTTTAGGACGCAATCTGCATCAATTTTCCTCTTATCAATGGATCAATTGCATCGAAACGAAGCCTCAAAAGTTGGGCGGTTGACCAGGCCCGAGTGTGCATGCAAGGCGTGCTCTGTACCAAAGGTTCTAACAACCACTGCGGACTACTCCCTGCACATCATGTAACCGGAAGCATTCCCCAGTACAGCAACGGCAGAGCCGACTGCATGAAGAAATTATACATCTCCAATGAACCAGTGTTGAGACTACCCATTTAGGCAACACCGAAGCACGCAATCAACCCCACACCGGCTCTTCCCGTTCGCCAGCATCTAACCCTAACCCGCTGCAGATCGTCAGTATGGCGACTTGTGGCCCTCCTCTGGGGCCAATGTGCCGTTGTATGCTTCCAGCTTGGCACGATGTGCATCAAGCTTGGCTTGCTGCCAAGGCCCCCACTCCTTCCACTTGTTCCGCTCCACCCACGCCGTGATGGCATCGTAATCGCGACAGATGCGCTTATCCTTGAGGCCGTAGTTCATGAGGTTCTCCGTCGAGCCCAATGTGAGGTCGAGATTGCACATCAGCGTTTGGCGGATATAGTTGAGGCAGTGGAGGGTATGGGCGTGGTCTTGGCTGGTGGCAGTCCCGACGAGGATTCGGCGTAGCCGGTACTGACCACGCCGTCAGCGACATAGCACCAGTGATGAGTAGGTCGACTTACCAGGCAGTGCAGTTCGTGAAACCCGTCAATTTGGTAGAGCATCTGGTGCGGCTGCGTTGGTGAAACCACCGATTCGGGCATTCCAAACTTCTCGACGAGCTTCACGTCGACGCCCACGACAGCAGAGACTACACAAGGTTAGAGCTACATGGATTTGATGCGTGCAACGCAAACTCGTCACGTACGGGGGGTAAAGCTGGACCAAAACTCGTCGGCAAAGCGAGATGCCTCGACGATCGTGTTGTCATTTGTGTAGGTGACAGTGGCGTTGTACGTCGCCAAATCCGCCACTGCAAATAATTAGCCGAGACGTGAGTGGCAAGTCTCGGTGGCAGGGTACTTACAGCCGTTGATATCAGGACCTGGATTCAAGCATTTATGAGGCTTCCGAGACAGAAAAAAGGCGGTAAAGATCAAGAGGTGAAAAGCCTCGAAGCCGAGCAGGAGAAGGACACGTCGAAGCTTGCGATGCCGTGGCTGCTTCTCTTGTTTTGCATCCAAGAATCCAAGAGTTTCATCCGTGCTGGAACTCCGTCCGTCCTCTGAAACTGAGTTATACTTGTACTCCGGAAGGCTCGCCATGTTGCAAAAGCTTGCCTTGAAGGCTTCCTCACAGATATCGAAAAACAAAAGACACAAGAACACGAGGTATCGTATCACAAGGGGGAAGCAGAGACGACCCTAAAACCAGCAAGTGGGGGTTGTCAGTTCGACCCGACATTGGAGCGTCCTTTTGTCATCAGCCACTGGCCAACCTTCCAGACCACAGGCCCAAAACCTCACCGCTTGAGCGTGCATTAGTCGACGGAAGGAGCGAGGACAGGCAGGCATCACGTCCTTTGGCGGAGCCGGCCCCCAGGCATGTTGCCGATTTCGCAGCAGGACGAAAGTTCCTCCAACTCCTGACTACTGAGTCACCAGCCCTGATTTCTTGTGTATATAATGAAGCAAACCCGTGCGTATCAGCATCATTAAGAATCGATTTGAAAACCAAATTGTGTCTGTCAAAGGCTATCCTACAAACCCCTCATACGTCTCCGTCCACCATCTACAACATGCTTGTCACTAGCTTCATCGTGGCTCTTTGCCTCTCTCTTGGAGCTGCCGCTCACCCCGTCGAGCCCCGCGGCTGTTGCCTCGCTGGGGAAAAGGGTTGCGCGCTCGCGGCGCGTGGCGATGCCGACGAGTACTATGATACTGGTTGCTAGAGTCTAGCAGGTATGTCAATGTCATCCTCCGCTTTCGACGCCATTAACCAGGCCATTTTCAGGAGATACTACGCAACCTTAGACCTTCAAGTCTCATTGGTTGAATAAAGTTTGAACTCCAGAGCGTCTTGGTGCTCATTGTGCGACAGGGCTTAGGAGGATCTCCTGATGTAGTCACGTATTTACAAGTAGTTGGGTAGCAATGGCAGGACAAGTCACTCGTTGAATATATTTGCCATTCCGAGCCAAGCATCGCAATTACAGATTGAAAGAGGTGATTACCGGCTCGTTGTCATATAAATCTTGATCCCCACCTCATGACTGGGTCACACGCTTTGGAGGATGAAACTTTGCTTTCCGTCCCTGAGCCCACTCCAAAATGGCATCGAAGTTCCGACACTGTTTCGTCACATTGAAGTCTGCGGTAAAAACCTGAGCCGTCTCCCTCCAAGTTGTAGTCATGACGCCAACGTCGGCGTGGCACAGTAGAGTTTGAGCAAGATAGCTGAAACAGTGATCGGAATGTCCTCCTGGATCTGCAAACCCCGAGTTGACTTCGCTGTTGTTGCCCTGGTAGTACCCAATGCGGATGGCGTTCTGGAGGAAGTTAACTACGTGACCATCGCAGGATTGGTGACCCTGGCTGGTACTTACAAGGCAATGCAACTGATGAAATACCTCGATGAGCACCGCATAGCCGTCTTCACCACCGTACGAGCGAGCTGTGTCCCTGCCCCCGGGCAGGTTTAGCTTCTCTTCCGCAGAGATGGTGGTGACATGAGCATCCACGATTGCCTTCCAAGCCTCATGGACGTCGGGGTTTTCTCTTGAGTATGGGTCAAACTCATTACTGTGTATGTTGCTGGTGTATGTTTCTGTCGATTGTCTCGACGTTAGTCCGCTCAAGGCAACGACAGCTTTCACTGAATTGAATGACTTACTATCTTCCCAAATGATTGGCGCTCCCAATAGCTTCTCTATACCCTTCGTCAGCTTCCATTACTTGCATGCGAGCCATGAACTTACCACTGAAACATGGAGAGCAGGATTCCAAATTCTTGGTAGAAAAAGCTATGAATAGAATGGAGTACCCAGCGATGAGCAACAAGTGTAATATCCATGGTAGATACGCCCACCTCCAAAGAAGCAGAACAGGGGAAATCCGGGTACTGTCTTCTCTCGGGGGCTGTTTATCGTCACAGTCAAATGATTGGGATCTTTCCCGTTGTCCCACAGGCTCATAGAAGGCCTCCGAAGCCATCTTGGAATACCGCTCAAGGAATGTGTCTGCAGAGCACGAGAGGGCGGTGCGACTTTGCAGTAAGGTGTTAGGCTGGAAGACTCCTTGCCAGGACAAGAAACGGGCACCTCTCTGGGCCTGTTGTCGAATAGCCGGTATCGGCCAGGAAAATTCTATCCAGTAGTACTGATTTGTAACTTTTGATGAAAGGGGCAAATATTGCGACCTGGGTGCGTTGTCTCTCGCATCTTGCTCTTCATCTGGCACGAAGTGCAGGGGCGAATGCAATATGACTCTTCTAAACGGCTCGGAGGCTACATTGGACGTCGGGTATATCGGAACACTATACAGTTAGGCAGTTCTAGGCTAGCTTGGTACTTTTGGGCTGCGCAAAGTATGGACGGGCTCCCACCTATCCACCCAGTATATTCGGATTCATATCTCTGTATGGAAGTTACTACCTGGTCACGATCCTGGAGGATTGCTTACAAGTTTTATGTTTGGGGTGGGTCGGTGGAGTAGTATTGCATCGATCAAAGTGGTTGTTTGCCAACACGTCAACCAGTCCAGAGACGGTTTATGTCTCCAGGGTCATTCTTTAGTTGGCGCCCGTACCGCAACCAGCGGTGTGCGCAGGACTGCAGTATCATTACGTTCCCATACGCTCAACGTGACCTAAAGTATGGAGCCTTGCGAGCCGTCTTATCGCAATGGACAGGCTGGCAGGACAGCTGGAGCCGGAAGCCGGCACTGGCCTACCGAATTTCACTATCCCCAAATACGACCAGTATGGGATATTAGCATAAATTAAATGCCGTTGTGCGCATCAATATTGATAACAAGCCTCAATGCGGAGAGGTGGCCTGTCCGAGAGGCAAAGGTACCCATGGTGATCTCGTGGACGAGAATACGGATCGTCTTCGTTGCTTGAGAACAGACTATCCCATGTTTTCCTCCTCTTGCATGACGACTGCCTCGCACTTATTTGAACACCGTGCACGATGAATAACCTCAGAGGTAGCAATGAGGCCTACGATGAGGCGGACAGCGACACAACGGAGGCTTTCTTGACTGATAACAAAATTGACGATGCCTCAAGGCTTGT
This sequence comes from Tolypocladium cylindrosporum, assembly GCA_024340765.1. Lineage (NCBI taxonomy): Eukaryota > Fungi > Ascomycota > Sordariomycetes > Hypocreales > Ophiocordycipitaceae > Tolypocladium > Tolypocladium cylindrosporum. The sequence continues at coordinate 2,910 of JALHCC010000829.1, read as the reverse complement.
TGCGAGGCGCCGGAAATCTTCTCGAGAAAAGATCACTGGGTTCCTCATTCTGCAGCTTTTCCTCATCTCTATCTACACAACCGTGTTCTTCCTGCTGGCGCCGCAATCACGCGGAGGTGATGGTGTATATTGTGAGTCCATACTAGCGTGTGGGCCCTTTGAAGTGTTGATATTGACCTTCAGTTGCTGCAGCGCCGGCGGCGAGCCTCTTGAAGAACGAGAAGAAACGATTCAATGCCACTTTGGTGATCGAAAGCCCTTACAACGGGCCGCCCAGTGACGAGGTGGACGCTGCTTGGACTAAGCTAATGGACAGTGAGCAATATCATGCCGCGGGAATCACTCATGCGCTAAATTTTTGTGACAGACATGAACATTGCCGTCCCTAAAACCGATCTCGACAGAATTGGGGCTACTTCGATACGGATCCCAGACACAGACGATATGTACTTTGCAGGCCTTAGCGTTTTTCACGAGCTACATTGCTTGGTATGCTCTCGATTCTGCCCAGGCTGGGGACGAGTTGCTAACTCTCGATTGAACAGAAGCGGCTACGTCAATATACTTGGAAGGAACATTATTTTGCCAACATCAGCGCCAATGACGAGCGTTTGAATCGCCTGCATACTGGTAAGATCGACTTCCTATTGCCCACGTCCATCTACTGACAATCTCGCTCTCACCGCAGACCACTGCCTCGAGATACTCCGGCAGGCAGCTATGTGCCGAGCTGATATTTCGCTGTTTACCCTGCAATGGTCAGAGGATAGCTTGCGTCCCCGGGCCGACTTTTCACAGGAACACGAATGCGTGGACTTTGATGCTATTTATCAATGGGCTGGAGAGCATAGGGTTGACGCCGGCAAGCCGGGTATCCTCACGCATCCAATTCACGGTAGGGAAGAATTCCAAACACTGTAGTTTCTTTGACTCTAGCTGATTTCGTACCGTCTACAGGCGCGGCCTTTCCCGATGGTAACGGCAACAACATCGGTGGAAGCGAGGATATGAGCCCGACGGTGCTGGAGGGTTAAGATCAAGTAGTCACTGGTGGTTAGCAGCAGCGTTTGAGCATCACTAAGGTCTTTTGTTTGGTCAGATTCATCTGAGTAAAATGTTGGCACATGGCACTACATCGCGTGACTCGCCACCGCAGAATCCGGCCTATGTCTTTTGTAAAGGTGGTGAGAGCAAGCGACTTATACGCATAGTGCGCTGCATTACAATCTCTCAGCGCGTTCTGTGGTACTGCGTCTAGTAATACGTAAGAAGGGCAGAATGCGTCTCAACAAGAGAGCAGCGACGTACGCCGTGTAAAGGTTTCTCCAGGTCGCCTACCGCCTCAGCAAGGGATACAGGACCTGTTCAAAGTCAAGTACAGTGTACATGAGCCATTAACTACGTAGATTCCACTATATAGGAATATGCAATATACCGCAATAGCGTGCCCACGCTGCGGGAAGGACGCCAAGGTTTGCCCTCGCTGAGATCTAAGCCCGGACGTTCTCCATCGCCATCAGTTCACAGTCTGACATTCTATCAAGGCGACCAAGATGTGGAAATATTCGCTTCTTATTAGACTGCTTTTACTAGGATCTCTGGGTTTTGCCCGAGGTGACAAAATCCATTTGGATGCACCGTCAAGCTGCGATGAGGTCGTCAGTCAAGGCGATCTCTTGTCACCTATTGCCACGCTAACCTCGAGACCAGTGCAAAGAAATATCTGGGATCATCCCAAATCAAAGTGTAAGAGGCGATGATGCAGCAAAGGCAATGTGGTCGTCATTCCAAGCCAGCGCCCGTCCTCGATGTCGGGTTAAGCCCCGGACGAGCGAAGAGGTCGCCTTGGTCCTCGAAAGAATTGTAGCCTATTCATGCGTTTTTGCGGTTCTGGGAGGCGGAACATCACCCTTTGCAGGAGCATCAAACGCTGATGGAGGTATTACTATTGATCTCGGTCTTCTGGATTCTGTTCAATTTCATGAAGAGGATCCCACTGTCATCGTGGTCGGTGGTGGAGTGCTGTGGGCCGACGTTTACCAGATTTTGGACCCTCTCAATCTTTCTTCAGCCGGGACTCGCAACAGCTTGACTGGTGTAGTGGGATCTATTCTTGGAGGTCAGAGCATCTCGGTCCAATGCGGTGTTCTATGAAACTCACTGTAACAGGTGGCATATCCTTCTTTTCTGAACGCCATGGCTGGTCCTGCGACAATGTCATCGGCTTTGACGTCGTTTTGGCCAACAGCACCATTGTCCACGCTTCAGAACATGATAACTCGGACCTGTTTTGGGCTCTACGTGGAGGAGGAAACAATTTTGGCATCGTTACAAGCGTGATGCTTCAAACATTTGTACAGCCACGATCCTGGTACACATTCCAACGATGGGACATGCGCGCACTGGAATCTGTGTTTGACAGGCTGGAGGCTTTGACCTTGAGCATGCCTGAAAACATACAGATGGTCGCAACCACGCTCGGCTGGTCTCTACATCTTCAGCAGTTCGCCATTACGGAGAGACTAGTTGCAACAAGCCAACCGAGTCTGCCCAAGCTGCTTGCCATACGGAATTCAAGGATGGACCTGGGCATACCTGTTCTGGAGGAGTACATTTACCAGAAGACGACACTGGAAATGGCCCAGAAAATGGATCGCATGAACAAGGAGGGCTTCTTCAATTACTTCGGATCCATCACGGTGAGAAGCAAAACAGACATAAACATGAAAATTGCGAACATCTTTTTCGAAGAGGTGGAGCGCATTAAGAACGCTAATGGCATCCAAATATACATTGTATATAATCCTGTTACAGTGTCTGCTTTGACGCAAATGCGGAAGCGAGGCGGCAATGCTCTCGGCCTCGATCCCACAGACGGCCCATTGACAAGTATGTAAACTCCCCCCCCCC
>JALHCC010000828.1:0-18214 GCA_024340765.1 Tolypocladium cylindrosporum | reverse complement strand
CCCCCCCCCCTTGCGTCAGACTCTACCCTGGCGCTCCCGATTTGCTGTACCACCCGTGGAATAATGCTCAACATGTCCGGAAACCACGCCATCGGAAACCGCAACAGCACCCCCGAGGCTAACAGCGCGTCGTCGTTGCGGCCGCCGTCTTCGAGGGCTGTCGGCGCTGGTAGCTCCCTGCGTGCTTCCGCCGACATGGCTGCTCTCACAGGCTCCTCTCCCACGAGCCGTATCCGACCATCGTCAGACTTCTATGGTCAGTCGCAACAAGGCCATGGCCACGCAGGCCTGGAAAGCGATTCACAGGACAAGATTGCACAGCAGTGGATCGCGGATATCGATCAGTATGAGACGACGTTGGAGGAGATGGCCGCTGCTACTCTGGACCAGGACTTCAAGGACGAGCTCAGCGCTATTGAACAATGGTTTCGTGTCTTGAGCGAGGCTGAGCGCACCGCAGCCCTGTATGCTCTCCTGCAACAGACCACCCAGGTGCAGATCCGATTTTTCATTCAGGTTCTCCAGCAAATGGGCAAGAATCACCCCATGTCGGGTGTGCTGTCGCCCGCAAATTTTGACAAAGGTCCGTTGCCGAGGCGCTAGAAGGCAGCATGTTTGCGTGTCGGGCGATGATACTGACCAACCGACAGATCCCATGTCTAATCGCCTCAGCGATGCCATGAACAAGTTGAATGTGGACTCAGCCCGGAACTCTTACTCGCGCAGCTCTGTCATGGCGTCGGCAAAGCGGCACTCGGGGCTTGATCCTTCAACTATCAACGCCATGTTCCCCGACGCTGCTGCGGCAATTGCCACGGAAAAGGCCAAGTTCACTCAGCAGACAGGTAACCCTCCTTCGTCGAACCGAAACAGCGCCGCGATCGATCCACGAACGTCGATGGCCGCTCCCGGGATATCTGGCGCCACAGAGTCTCGAGAGCCCGGTATTTCTAGTGCAGCTTCACCGTGGGGATCTGGCAGCGGTGGCGACCCGGCCAACCCCAAAGCCTCTGCTTCCCAGACGCCAATGGGCCAGTTCGTGCAGCCTCCCTCCTCCGGAGGGCTCAGGTCCCCTCGGCCACAGATGGGTAACAGCTCGGCCATTCAAAACACCACCCTGACGGCGCCTGACAAGAACCCCGCCGACCTGCCTCTCCTTTCTCCGTACAACGCTGGCAGTGGTAACTGGGCATCCATGGTGAACACGCCCATGGCCCCGACCTTCAACACAGGCAACCCCAGCGGAACTCAAGCAGACATGGTCGCCAATGCGACGGCGATGAAACTGGCGGCACTGTCTACGGTTAACAACCGCTTCGCGCTGGACGACGTACGCAAGTACCGTCGTGCCCGCTCCAACGACGCGCCAGGCGGTGGCCACAGCCAGATGTCCCCGCCTTCGCAGGGCATGAACCTTCCCGGCACGAGTGTAGTAATGATCAATGAGCTTGGTCAAGTGCTAAGCCGCGAACAAGTCCTGGCAATGCAGGCACAGCAAGGCTTGGGCCTAGGTGGGCATAGGTCCCGCCCCAGCTCCCCAGGCCTTGCCATGCAAGCAGGAATGGGCCCGGTGCCACATTTCACGTCGCCCCAGCACAACGGCTTCTTGAGCGCCTACGACGGCCCATCGGCACTGTTGAACAGTGGCATGCCATCTGTCAACCTGGGTCAGCTCGGAATCGGGGGCCATGAGGGCTACCTCTCGGACCACTCTGACATGGTACGCGGGCGCTCACCTAGGGGCCGCAGGGGCAGCTCCAAGCCGCCCGAAGACCCGACAGACCCGACCCTCCTTCAGGACATTCCCAGCTGGCTCCGCAGTCTTCGCCTGCATAAGTATACGGAGAATCTGAAGGATATGAAGTGGACCGACCTGGTTGAGCTGGATGACAAGGCGCTGGAGGACCGCGGAGTTAATGCTCTGGGTGCCCGCAGGAAGATGCTCAAGGTGTTTGAGCAGGTCAAAGGTATGCCTCATTTCCCCTAGCTTCCCGATGTAACTAGGAAACTAACGGGACACTACAGATGCGAAAGCAGAGGGCAAGATAGGATAAGTATGGCTAGGTGAACTCTTGCGGTCCGTAAAAATCATGCTTTGCAGAAATAGTCTCGTCCTCCGCAATATCCACATGATCTTCCAGGAGATGGATAGCGGCTACCATTCGCGTGTGACTCGACGAGATCGAACTGGTGCACCCAACTGTGACGATTCTCGACCACCAGTGGTTGCCTGCTGTTGCAAGTATTGCTCCCCAGCCATGACCTCCCAGTCATCAGGCTGGGTTGTTGGGTAGTTGGTTGCCTTCACTCCCAAACTCACGGATTCCATCTAGCGAGTGACAGCACACATCGAATTTCCCGACGGCGCTTAATTTGCCCAGCTCAGAAGTATATGTTCGCTCGTACAAAAAATTCCAGTCTTGTAACTTGTGTGTTTATAGCGGCTGGCGAAGCTCAGACAGCGAGACGAGAGACGGGGGGGTGGGTGGTGATAAATAAATAGCCCTCGGCTTATTAAGCAAAGCTGAACATCAACATCATCATGAACTCAAAGTCAACCGCAGGTCACGAGCCGTTAAGCCTCTACTCCAGTGGCGATCTGACAGTATTCGGTGGCTTACTTAGCTGCTGCTCGCAACGCATGCCACCTCGAGACCTATCCTCCCCGCACCTGTAGTGGGCAAGCGAGCCATCTTCTACGCGCCGTTGCCGCTGACCAGGACTGGAGAGCAATACTCACAAGCCAGCCCGCGTACGGAAGTGCTCAGTGCCCATCGGCTTTCCTGCTACTTTCGGAAACCCTGATGGATCGCGAACAGGATGAGTCCCTCGATAGGTACAGTGATGCTAGTGCAGCTCGTGATCAACGACGAGGCTAATCCGGAACCCTGGAAGGAACCCTGACGATGGGTCAGACGCCGACTCCGACCTGGAGGAGCTCCAAGGCGACATCGCCAAGTTCGACGAATCTGTGCGGACATTCCTCGCCTCCCATCATGGCTCTGCAGAGACGCCACAGGTAGCTCGCGGAGGGTCTCGGGGTCGAGGAGCGCGCGGCCCTCGAAAGGCAGCCAAGCCCAGAGGAGACATCACGGCGCGGCTCTCCAAGGTCAACCAAGCGTTCCTTGGCGGCGACTACGACCAAGCTCTAGACTTGGCTTTCGAGGTGATCAGAATAAATGCCGAGACTCACCAGGCATGGACCGCGCTGTCCTCCATTTTTCGCGAGCGCGGGGAGCTCAACAGAGCGCTCTCAGCCATGGTCTATGCTGCCCACCTTCGGCCCAAGGATGTATCCGGATGGCATAGGTGCGCCTCTTTTGCCCTTGACACCATCGAAGATGATGAGGGTGGCAATCTTCATACGGCCCGCCTCTGCTATTCGGCTGCCCTGAGAGCTGATCCCACCAACCTCGAGGCGAGACTCGGCAAGGCGGCCGTCTGCCATCGACAGGGCCATCTTTCTGCTGCAATTGCAGAGTACAAGACCATCCTCAGGCGCCGACCGTACGATCTCGACTTGGTAAGGAAGCTCGCCGAAGCCTGCGTTGACACCAAGAGCGCCGCCACGACCGTTCCTTCAGCCATCCAGGCCTACCGAAAGTTCTTCGACTATGAGGTAAAGACTCGGTCTAACCACGATCGAGACGCTCTGTGGCACGACGTTGACATCTACGTGGAATTGTTCGCCTCCATCGGCCGCTACCAAGAAGGTGTCCGGGAGCTGAAGGCGCTGTCCCGTTGGCTCGTCGGGCGTGCGTCGGAGCAGTACTGGGACAACTGGCAGACAGATGACCGTGAGTGGGATGCCGATGACGAACGCCGATCGTCAGTCTCCGACTTTGATGCCGCCAACTCAAATCCGCTCCTCTACGGAAACGCTCTGCCCCAGGAATTGCGTATTCGATTGGCCATATACCGTCTGAGGCTGGAACACGAGGCTGAGGCACTGAAACACCTGGGCTGGCTCGGCTCCGGTGACAGCCGCACCAAAGACTTTGTCAATGACTGCCCATTCCTCGCCTACGAACTGGCGACTGAGCTTGCCCGCTGCGGACGCCAGTCCCTTGCTGTCAGATATTTCGAGCTGCTGCGGGCTCTGCCTGGTGAGCCGGACCCGGCCACCTTGCTGCAGTTGGGACGATGTTATATTGCCCTGGGCGAACAGCCTGTTGCCGAAGAGTGCTTCCTTGCGGCAATTGATGCGGACGAGGATAGCATCGACGCCCGCATCGAGCTAGCAGACATGTACGAAAAGGCCAGAGAAGATGAGGAGGCTCTGATTCTCGCTGCCGAGGCCCTAGCTCTCCGGGAGGCCCAGGGTCAGCCCTCCACGGGCGGGTCAAGTGTCGGGGGCCCATCAGCGGCTGACCAGCCAGTTGAGTCTGCCGGCGGCCCGGCGCAACGGCGCAAGCCTCGTGCCCGAGCAAACGAGAAGCCAGCAAAGTCAAGGGATGGCCCGAAAAATCCCGTGATTCCGAGACGATACCGGCCAAAGAGGCTTGCCGGTGCTGACAAGCGTCTTCAGGATGAGCAGGCTCGAGCGGTTAAGCTCTCTCACCAATACGAGGCTGTTCGTGATCTCAAGCGGCAAATTCTCGCAGGTCGCAGCGACCTCATCCCCACCTGGATGGCCACGTCAAAGGAGTTGGTAGACGACTTCAGGTCTCTCAAGAGATTTTATACCTGGGACAAGTACCTGCACTTCCTTGGCTCCAAAGGCCCCTTGCAGCACCCTGTGGCTCAACAGCAAGATTCTGAGCTGTCGCAAATGTATGAACGCTTATCACGCTGTGAGTCGGCCCCTGACACCGGAATATATGTGGCTATTGACTGACGAGACACATACAGCCATTGCGCCGCAAGCCGACCACCATGGGCGAGGACCGGGTATTCCGGGTCTAAATGCCCACCAAGGCATCTCCTTTGAAGACTGGCTAGACCTGTTTCTCGATTATGCCATCGGCCTGGCCATTGCGCATCGACGAAATGAAGCATATCAGGTTTGCCAGGCCGCGAAGGACTCGACCGTCTTTCAGTCCTCGGAACACGACTTTGTCATATACGTTGCTTGGAGCGGTAAGTTTAAAGCCCCCAAAGCCCTGCTGACGTCGCAGTTCTGACTTCGTTTTAGTGTGCGCCATATACACGAACGACGAAGAGAGGTGCGTGGCAACAGCTCGCCATCTAATGCGAGACGGCGCAATCTCCGACTCTTACAGAATGTTTGCACTGCTATCGAGACTTTGCCAATCACCTGTCTCATGGTACACGTCTGGGCCAGCTCAGAAGTTCATCTTGCGCCAGATCAAGGCCATCGATGCCAGCCACGTCGGCGCGTCAATGCAGAGTTGGGGCCACGAGGCCGAGCCCACGGGCACAGCAACTGGTTCCTCGGGTGTCAACGTCGACGTCTGCTTGTTGATGGTATATGGCCACATCCTATTTACGTCAACCAGCTACGCATACTCTTTGGGTAGGTGTCCTCGCTAGCTCCTGTGCGATCTGCCCGCTGAATCTCATGAACAGGCTACTTCTTGCGTGCCCGGTCGCTCGACCCAACGAACCCCATGATCAACCTGAGCCTGGGGTTAGCCTATGCCCACTACGGATTAAAACGGCAGTCGACGAACCGTCAATATCTGCTCCTGCAGGGCCAGGCTTTCCTGTCACAGTACCTACAGTCGGGCCAGAACGGAGCAGGCGGTTCCATGGCAGAGCGACTCTACAATGTCGGGCGACTGTTCCAGCTGCTCGGGACCAGTTACCTGAGCTCAATATACTATACCCAGGCACTGGAGGCTTGCAAGAGAGAGGGGGTCAACAAGGACCTATCGTCTTGTATTTTGATGAACAGCATCGTGTCCTTGATGTCTGTGAAGAACAACTCGATGGCCTTTTCGCTGTTGAAGAGCAACTTGAGGCTCTGAAAGGAAGAGATGAAAGGATGGGGCAGAAAGTGTCACAAATAAAACGAATGCAAAACAACAATCCAAAATACAAAGAAACAGGCTAGCCATCAAACGTCACCCTATCCCTGAGTCATTACTGTAGTCGCTACTTCGTGACAGCGCAATGCTCGTTCGAGGGACTGGCAGGGAAAGCTGGGTGGGGTTTGGAGACGACGGGGATTCGTACCAGGCAAGTCCCCCAGAATGGTGTGGGGCGAGGCACCCAACATCAAACGGGTGCTAACAATACAACCGCCACGACGTCAACCACCCTCCTCTTGCAACGCCAGATCGTACCATGGACCGCGCCCGTGGCCGCGCAACACCATGGTCCTTGCCGTGCCATTGATTCGGGGCCTGACGACGCTCCTGGCTGTCATGGGCTCTCTTACTCATGCGCAAGCCGACGAGAGAGGGACCCAGACGCAGACCCAAGCCAGCGGCACCAGCAGAGCTGGCACCATCACCGGCACCATCGCCGGCGGCGTCACGAGCGGTACGGCTGTTTCAAGTCCCGTTTCTAGTCCTGCCTCCAGCTCCAGCTCCAGCTCCAGCTCCAGCTCTAGCCCCAGCCCCAGCCCGAGCCCCAGCCTCTGCGAAGCCCGAACCATCAACTACATCACACACAGACTGCCGCAGTCCTGCCTTACGAGCTCCTGGGCGGTCTCCCGGTCCTATCTTAGCGAGCCCTCGGCAAGCAATGCTACGCCCACGTCTGCAAGCAATGGCACGCCGCAGTCGGAACCAGAGCGCAGCTCGGCGCAAGCTGCCACTGCCACATCATCCGACAGCGAAGCCTCCGAGGCTCAGACAGCCGATCCCGCCGCCACCACATTCATGTCCTTTGAAGACTGGAAGGAGATGATGCTGCGGCGAGCTGGACAAGATCCTCAAGAGTGGCGGTCCCGCAAACCGAGCGAACACCAGGCCGACGACAAATACCCACCGGACATGGGCCACGCTGGCCTGGGTGAAGAGGACGAGATCTCGCTCAACTTCGACAATTACGCAGACGGCGACGACAGGGGGCAGACAGCCGACAACGCGGGTGGAGACGGCAGCGACGACAAGAACAAGAATCTCGACGATGGGCAGGTGTACGCAGGTGACAAATCCGCCAGCGTCCACCGCAGCAAGGACGCCGGCAAGACTTGCAAGGAACGCTTCTCGTACTCGTCATTTGACGCTGGCGCGACCATCTTGAAGACAGCCGCCGGGGCCAAGAACGCCAGGGCCATCTTGGTCGAGAACAAGGACAGCTACATGCTGCTCGAGTGTGCGGCGCCGTCCAAGTACGTCATTGTCGAGCTCAGCGACGACATCTTGGTCGACACCATCGTCCTCGCAAATTTCGAGTTCTTCTCCAGCATGTTCCGCCACTTCCGCGTCAGCGTCAGCGACCGATACCCCGTCAAGATGGAAAAGTGGCGCGAGCTCAGCATCTTTGAGGCCCGCAATTCGCGCGACATCCAGCCGTTCCTGGTCGACAATCCTCAAATATGGGCAAAGTACGTCAGGATCGAGTTCCTGACTCACTACGGCAACGAGTACTATTGCCCCGTCTCCCTTCTGCGCATCCATGGCTCGCGCATGTTGGACTCGTGGAAAGACAGCGAGACCGGTCGTGACGAGGATCCCCAGATAGAAGGCGATGAAGCTCCAGCGAACCTCATCCAAGGCGACATGACTCCGTCTCCGGCCGTACCGGCGGCGGCTGACGAGGCTCAGAAGAACGCGTCCCGGCCAGTCGACACCACCCCCTGGATGAGGGAGATCAACGTGAACCCATTCGAAGTCTTGGTCGCCACCTGTCCCGCCGCTGGCAGCCATGTCACGCACACCCCGACGATTGACCAAGAAGCAAACTCTTCTGATGACGGCGGCGCAGCCCGCCAGGACCAGGCGTCAGCAGAGAAGCCCCCTGACAAAGCCACTCGAACAGCAAAGCCAGCCAAATCAGCGTCGCCAGACTCCAATGGCTCCTCGGCTGCGCCATCTACGGCACCAGCAAACTCTACCATTGACTCACTGGATGACCGTCAAACAGTCGTCGGCAATGCCACCGCTAACAGCAGTGCCGGTTCGACAGCCACAAACGAGGCGCCCGGGGAGCGTGGCCACCAAAACGCCACTGCTGCTTCGGCGAGCAAGTCGTCGTCTGGCGGCGCGGGAAGTGGCAAGCCAAGAAGCAGCAGCACGTCGAGCGCCTCGATTTCGTCACCGACGGTGCAGGAGGGATTCTTCAACGCCATCACAAAACGCCTCCAGCAAGTCGAGGCGAATCTCACGCTGTCGCTCAAATACGTCGAGGACCAGTCCCGGCACGTGCAAGAAGCCCTGCAGAGGGGCGAGCAGAAGCAGCACTCCAAGGTCACCGTCTTCCTCAACGACCTAAACCAGACGGTGCTCGCCGAGCTGCGCAATATCCGCGACCAGTATGACCAGATATGGCAGTCGACCGTCCTCGCCCTCGAGAGCCAGTCGGACCGCTCCGAGCAGGACATGATGGCGCTGACTACCCGCCTCAACCTCCTAGCTGACGAGGTCGTCTTCCAAAAGCGCATGGCCATTTTCCAGGCCGTCATCCTGCTCTCCTGCCTGTTCCTCGTTATCTTCTCCCGCGGTGTCCCCATCCCGTCCCTCGCCCCCTTCGCCGACCACGCCGCCAACGCTTCGTACACGGCGTCGTCACCGCCACCCACGCCCCGCCGAGACCGAGACTTGTATCGGACAGGCCAGCAGCACATCCCGCACAGCAAACGGAGCCTTGCGGCCGCGCATGATGCTTTCAACTACGCACAAATTCTTCCCTCTACAGAGGACGAACCCCTAAACGCCTCCTCGTCTTCCTACGACGCCGCGTTGGGGCCCCATCTCGTGGAGCCTCAAGCCGCCATATCCCAGTATCAGCGCATGTCCCCACCCCTGACGCCGAGCATACCCGACGAGCCCAGAACCTCACGCGCACCCGTATCCGGACGCGATTCTCACGGGGCATCGAACGGCAATCCTCCGCGCCGCTCGCCATGCCTGTCACACATCAACTCACGAAAGCCACTACCATCGCTCCCCGAACATCCCACCTCGCCACACGAAATATAACCCAAGCATGCCTGCTACTCCCTAGGCAACGGTGGCACTGCACAAGCTAGGCTGGGAATGAACACGGAGTGGTCTCGAGCCGTGGGCTCTTGGCAGCCTGTGGCTTTCATTGTCTCTAGCTAGGCATGATTATCTCTTACATGGTGATTATTCTGGCCACCAGAGCGATAGATAGCAAAATGCCTTATGGCTTGTAAGAACAAAACGACAAGGTCCACACAGAGATCCAGGCTTCGCTGCCCCTGAGGAGATGACTAGGTTGAGAAAGCCTCCCCGAGGCCGCGGCTTACTGCGTTGCCGTGCCGTACAGATGCTGAATGGCCGTCTCGTAGTCGTACTCTTCCAGGGCGGCAAGTCGAGTTCCTCGGTCGTACTGGGAGCGTCGGCGCCGCTGCTCATCGCGAAAGTGCTGCCCTGCATTGGGGGTGAAGAGGCCTGGCAGTAATGTTAGCAGACTGACCCGTGACTCTCAGATATGAGTGGTGGGAAAGCACTTGCCGACGTGTTCTGCATTCTCACAGCTTCTCTTCATCTTTGACTGATTGTCAGGTTCCGGAAACGGCTCTTCTTGACCCGCCAGTTCGGGCATAGGGCCGTTCGAGGTGAAGTACAGCTGCGTATTTGGACCATAACGATTAGCTACACACACTGGGTCCAATGCTTTCCTCGGGCGCCACCGCTACGTACCTTTGGTCGGTAGTGAGGTGCCTCTAGCATGACGGAGCTGTTTCGGAACTTCTGAACCAGACAGTCTTTGCCCTGTATAGCTGGGTGCCTCTCGTTAGCTCAACACCGGGGGGAAGAGGGGGGAGGGGCAGGGGAAAGGGTCACAAACTGGCATAGGAGATCTCGGCCACCTTGTCGCTTTTGAAGCAGTTCCTATTCGCAAGTTAGTAGAAGACTTGCTTTTGGGAGTTGTAGAATTTACCAGCGCTGGTTTCCTCGCGCGTCGACAAACTTTTACCCTACCAGTTAGCGGGCTCAATTCCTGCGGCGGACGAGTGGGCATTACTGACATCGATTATATCCAGTGGCTGCATACTGTCAGTACAAGTCAATGAACTAGGGCTAGGCAACTTACATCGACAAAATTGATGAACGCATAGCCGACACTGTTGCAGAATATTAGCTCAACGACCAGCTGCTGAATCGGCAGTTTGTCGGTGAGGGTACTTACTTGCAGTCATTGGCAAAATCTATGCGCAAGTACATAAAATCGTACTTGCCCCAGCTTGACTCGTCGATGATTCGTTTGAGCATCGCCTGGTCAACCTTGTTGGGGATGTTTCGAAGCATGATCTGCCAATGTTAGACGACAGCGATGGCAAATGGGGGTTTAGGCATACCGTGGTGCGGACGTCAATTCCATCTCGAATCCGATTGATGTCGACATGATTGTGATGGCTTGCCACGTTGTGGTACGGGGATCGGCTGATACGCATCGCATTCTGCCTGCGAGCATCAGTTCTGCCAAAGCCGGACAGCGGCCTGGATGGGCTGTAGCTGTTCTGGGCCGTGAGTGCTGGAGACGGCGGTGTGTGGTACAGGGGGCCAACAACTGGGTACGAAGGGGACATCGGCGCCATGGGAGTGACTGGCCCTTGCGACCCGACGGGAAGAAAAGAGTCAACCATGTAAGGCATCCCGGCGGTAAACGGCGACTGGAACATCAGCGGGTACATGGCGAACGGAGGATGGACGCGCATGTCAGGAGGCGCCGCTGGTCGGGGAGTAGCTGATCCAGCTGTCCCTTGCTGCTGATCAATTCCATCGTGCCCTTTCCCAAAAGATAAGCCATGCAGCGCTTCGGCAAGGTCGGGAATGGCGGCAGGCTCACACGGCGAAACGACTAGATGGATGCCCTTCACGAAATGGCTGCAGTTAGCGTCAAGCAACAACCGGGCATGAAGAAGAATGTTACTGACCTCCTGGGTGATGATGCTACTGCAGCTTGATACAGCCGGGGCAGTAGCGGAAACATCACAAAACTCTGCTATGGCCCTGAATGATCCGTTCGGAAAGGTTGAACGCCTGACAAAGGCAAACAGGCGACCGTGTGATTGAAGAAGCCTCTGTACCGTCTCCATAGCTTGGAGAACGTCAATGGCAGTGCCATGTGAAACGGCAGCAAGGACTAGAACTTGGCCGGTGTGGCATGGCGTCACCTCACGGTATGCAGCCTCGTGCTGTAGACGTCAGTCAGTATTTCGTGACGAGGCTCGAAACGAAGCCCAGATACCTTTCCCATCCTAGCTGTATTGGCATATGCCACCTTCCAGCCCTTCTCGGCCAGGCGAATGCTGGCATGAGTGGAACAGGCATCTCTGATGTCCGCGAAATGAACATAGACGTGGCCATCAAAAGCTTCGAAGAACCGAGTCCCGTGTGGAGGGTCTCCAAGTGCCTCCAGTTCCTAAGAGAGACATGCCAGGTTAGCAACTATCGCAGGATCAAGGGCCTGTGGAGTGGGCATACACTTAGCCAGGTATTCACTTCGGACATGGAAATGGAGACGGAGGCTGAGATGTCCAAATGTCGAGAGAGCCCCAAGTCAGTGCTGAGAGCTGTAGCAACAGGCCCACCATCACCAGGCAGTGGAATATTTATGGTGCCGGCAAAGGGATCGAATGCCGAGGCCGTTGGTGACAGCCTGGTTCCGGGCTGGTGAGAAGGAGTAACAAAGGGGTCTTTGTCGAGGTGAGCGGCGCCCGCACTGCGGTAGCTGCCGATGGGCAAGCCAGCTGGGGGCGTGGCCGAGGTGGAACGGGTATAACCCTGGAGTAGCTTGGATGACTTGGTCGAGCCATCGTCGGGCGAGAATGCCGTCAAGCGCGTGTCTGGGGTTCCTTTGAACGATTCCGCCCCGCCGCTCGACGATCTCGGCGACGAGGGGTTGTCACGCTCTCGAGCTTGAGCCATGGCGACTGACGAGGAAAGAACAGGGCGACAGGTACTCCAGCTGAGTCAGGCTTGATTGTTCTCAGTCGGCTGCCGTTTGAGACCAGGCTTAACGTTGCGGGCGGCAGTCGAGTTGTTTGGGGGACGGAGCAGGTGAACAGGTGAAGAGTGAGAAGATGAAGGATTGGTGTGCCAGGTCGGGTCGCCAAGGGCACAAGAACGAGAAGAGGATGTATGGACGAGAAAAGGTCTGTTGAGAAAGTGATGAGGTGGGAATGACTTGGGCAGTCAGGTGCGGTGGATGCCATATCTGCCATGCTGACGTTTACAGCAGGGCTTGCCTTATCGTGGTATGCGTCTCGTACCTTCCTCGCCCTTTCGCCCCTGTCGTCTCAGCTGCCGTTCTCTTGCCACACCGTGTTGGCACCGCTTCACTCCTGGCGGGGGCGGAAGCGAGAACAACGGAGGCAGCAGCAGGAGCAGCTTGCTGGGGCCTTGGCAAAGCTTTTGCATGATGAAGGATCTTGACGTCACAGCCTCTAAATCCACTACGTACCTTCTTTCCTTGTCTTGCCTTAGGTACTTCGATTCAGGGACGCAGGCTACACTGGCGTCTGTTTGCCCGACTATTGGTAAGGAGACTGACAGAACGTCCACTTAGGTAGGCTGAGGTGCATTCGTCTGCCGCTTCGCATAGCTTCAAGTGCGTCGAAAAGAACAGGCGGTGACTCGAGGGGCTTCATCTTGTCGGTCAAGCCAGGCGTTTCACTGCACCTGCCCGTTTCCCTGCGCAGGCAACCAGCTGGCCGGGGGGCTCATGCCACAATCTTGCAGCATCTGGGGCTTCGCGCCTACCCACTTTTGTGCCGTTGACCGCTATACTGTGAAGTGCTCTTTTCTGCTGTCTGGCGTCTGCATTAGCATCGCGCCTGTGTTTCCTTGCGCAAACTTACGTACAAGGTGGCAGATACCCCTGCCTTGGTACCGTGCACCATTGTTGCCCGGCGCCGTAACAGAGTGTATTTCTTTACGTCCCTTTTAGATGTTCTACAAGTCTAGGTGCGTACGAGACCTTGGGTAACTAATTTCAAGACGTGGAAGCTACGCCAGGCATATAGCGTAGGGAAGTAGTGCCGTACTTCATCGTTGGCAATGTGGCATCGGTTGTCGTGCACGGCAACCTTGTCCAGGTCTTAAAACGGGCACCCAATAGCGTTTGAGCAGCTGCCCGAACGGGAAAACGCAAGTCACAGCGCTCCAATTGGCCTTGCCATGCCACCCCCTGCCTCCTGAAACCACGTCGATAAGACGCGCTGCATCACGATAAGGCGACCATCACCATCCGCCACTCGCGACGACCATCCATGCCCAAGCGTGCGTGCTCGCGCGTCCAGCCTCACCTCCCAGCACCGCCCAAGCTCTCCTCCACCTCGTCCTCATCATCCCCCAGGCGCCAGCATGCCGCGACGACAGGCAGCCTTCGATGATTATGCCTCGGCGGTGCCACAGGCGCGTATCCCTCCCTCGTGCATGCCTGCCTCGCCCGCCTCTCGTCTCCGTCGCGCGAGCGCCATCGGCTGACAATGCCCTTCAGATAATTCTCTCATCCTCCGACTCCGACTTCCTCGACCACCTCATTCCCGTCTTAAAAGATGCCGCCAACTCCAGGAGGACCCCTGCGTTGATACAGTGCCTCACGCGCTATTCCGAGGACCGCGAAGCCGACATCGAGCGCACCGGACTGACCAAGCACGAAGAGTTCCTCGATTCGGTCGGCAGACTGCAGCACGTCCGCGAAGGCACCGTCACCCTAACCGCCGAGATCCTCAAGCTCAACCAATCCATCCAAGCCAGCACCGAGAAGCTTGCTGAGCAGAAGGGTGCTTTGGTCAATACAAAGGCCATCCGTCAGAACATTGCCGACGCCACGGATGCGCTCAGGGACTCGCTCAAGGTTCTGCATGCTGTCAACCATGCCCACGATCTTGTGCGTCGCAAGAAGTACTACTCTGCGCTCAAGTCGCTCGAGGACCTTCAAAATGAACACCTTGTCCCTATTCTTCAGAACCGTTATGCCACCCAGCACAGCCTCGCCGATGTTATTCAAAAGTCAATTCCTGGTTCTCGCAAGGCCATCTCAGAAGCTGTCATGACAGATTTGAATACCTGGCTTTTCCGCATCCGAGAAACGTCACAATTCTTGGGCGAAGTGGCATTCTATCACACCGAATTGCGCAGGTCTCGACAGAGGAAGAGGGTTGATGACGACCAGTTCCTGTCCAACTTCAAGCTGAACTCTTCCATTGAGCTTGTATGCGATGAGAGTGAGGAATTCGACGTTTTGGACAATGAAGAGCTTCAGGTCGAATTCACTCCACTCTTCGAGGCATTGCACATTCATGATGCCCTCGGCCAAAGCGATCGATTCCGGTCCGAATACGCCGCCACACGACGACAGCAGAAAGACCTTCTTCTCCCAAACACTGTCGAGCTCTTGGCAGACGATGAATCGTCACTAAGCAGCTTGCTGGAAGGTATTGCTGGCTTTGCCATCATCGAAAAGGCGACCATGCGTCGGGTTCCCCACCTGCGCTCGGCGGTTGATGTGAGTCGATACCATAAGCCGCCCATACAAGGCATTGCTAATCCGACTATTCAATCTGTCCAGGTCGAGGAACTTTGGGAGTCCATGTGCAGTGCAGCCATCAACTTGACATCAAGAGCATTGAACGAAGTGAGCAACGCCGAGATTCTACTTAAAATAAAGGGATTTATCGCCTTGTTCATTCAAACGATGGAGGTAAGTCAAGTGCCAACGCATGCACGCCGTTGTACGGATGTGCCAACTGGGCTGGACTGGGCTGAACCGCACACAGGGGTGGGGATACTCAATTTCTACGCTCGATACGTTCCTCCTCACGCTCTTCGACAAGTACGCCGAACTTTTAAAACGCCGCTTCAGCGAAGACTTTCAAGAGGTGAGTCTCATGCATTATCCATCCGCTGTTTCCATGCTCATCGACAAGCAGATTGTTTCCACCGATGACTACATGCCGATGGCAATCAACTCTCTCGAGGAGTATGAGAAAGTAATCAATGTCAGCTGGTTCATACAGGATCAGCCGACAGAAGAATTAATGTATGTTTCTATGATACATTATGTTGCAAGCAGCTGACGGCAAAAAGATTCCCGTGCGTCTTGCCTTTCTCGCAGATGTACCCGCTGTGTTGCATCGACATAAGGAACTTTCTGAACCAGTTCTACTTCTTCTCCGATGACCACTTCCAGCACTCCGACGTGATTGACGAGACACTGAGGAAGGCGAGTGTGCTCCGCCCATTCCAAATTCGACATAACCTTTGGTCAAGAAGCTGACCAGAGTCAAACAGTCACTGGACGAGCTTCTCACAGAAAAAGTCTGCAAGTCGTTGGTTGAGCGCCTAAGCTCCCAATATCTTGGCCAGATAGTGCAGATCCTAATTAATCTCGAGCACTTCGAGATTGCATGCCAGGAGCTGGAGCAGCTCTTGATCAGGGCAAGATCATCAACCTCGGCTGGTGGGCCGCTGAAACTGAACGCGACAGAGGAATTCCGCAACAACAAGAAAACTGCTGAAAAGCGAATATTTGAGCTCGTCAACAGCAAAATCGATGACCTCGTTGACACAGCGGAATATGACTGGTGAGCCTGGTGTTTCACTTACGCTGGGTGACGTTGCTGACGCTCGCTGGCAGGCTGGCCAACACCGCAACAACGGAACCGAGCAGCTATATGCAGACTCTGACTCGTTACCTCTCTAACATTATGAATTCGACATTGCTCGGTCTACCACGAGAAATCAAGGAGCTCATCTACTTTGACGCCTTGAGCCACGCCGCAAATAAAATACTGGTTGGACTCTCCCGAAAACACACACCGTCCATGCTCGTTCAGCTAACTAACACGTGCACAGGCCCTTCCTCTATCTACCGATGTGAAGCATATCAACGCTCACGGTGTTTCTGCGCTCGCTCAAGACGTGCAATATTTGACGGAATTTGTCAGCAGTCTCGAGAATGGCCAGATGTTGAAGGAGAATCTGGACGAGCTTCAGCAAACTGTCAATCTACTGCAGTCTGACAATCACGAGGAGTTTTTTGACATTTCCATCCGCAACAAGAAGTACGGACGGGTTGATGCTCTTAACGGGCCTATTCTTCTGGAGAAGTACGTCGCAATGGCACGGGTATGAAGTTCGGTACTAATCCATGTCGCAGGCTTACGCCAGTTACCCAAGTCCCGGGGAGAAGCGCACCGCTGTCCAACTTGTCGTCGCGCTTCGCCATGATGAAGTGAAATGAGCCGGCAGAAGTGGTGCATGATACCAAGTCAAGCGCAATACTCAAGCATGGAGGCCTTGCCTGGGTCACAATACGCCTGGGAGGTTGCACGAGGCCTTCGAATGACGCTCCTGTAGCTGAACAAAGTATCATTTCCTTACGCCAGACCGAAACCCCAAGACGGCCGAGACTCACGGCGCGTCTACCAAAACCTATATACACGAGTCAAGCTGCTTCCTGGGCGAGGCAATAGATGCCGACAGAAGAGCGCCCTTGAATGATCCGTCTCATTCAAATTCCTCGGAGGACATGGGTGCCTGCAAAGGAATCGTATAAGCATGGCGTACACCAAAGCCGACGGGTCGCGCGCTTACCTGCTGAGGTTGCATTGCGGAATATGGGTACATGCCCTCCATCTCTCCGTACATGGATGCCGGCGCCTGGGCTTGGCCGTAGGGAGCTGAAGGGGCTTGGGGGACCTGACCGGGATACATGTTGGGGTTTTGCCGATAGTCCTGTTCAGCGGCAAGGTGGTGACCGCCCATGTAGTCAGCGGGAGCCATGGGATGAGAGCCGTGGTTAGCTGGTTGGCCCATGTTGGCATGTTGACCTGGCATCTGGCCCTGCCCCGGAACCGCAGGCACGGGCTGGGGCGCGGTGGCGGGCTGGGCCGTGGTCCTCTTAGCATGAGACGACGCCTCCTCCCGGGGAACGATATCAATCAAGAAATCAAACATGTCGGACTTGGCGAGGGCCGAAGCAATGTCGGAACGCTGCAGGGTGCGGCGCTTGTTTTCCTCGGCGTGTATCCAGGCACGCATGGTGAGTTCAGTGATGAAGATGTCGCAGCCCTTGGCGAAGAGGATGGGAGCCTCTGCCGAAATCATCTTCACCTCGGGGTCAGCCTTCATGACCTTTTTAATTCGCGCAAGAGGCAGCTGGTGGATCTTGTAGTCATGCGTATCACTTTCCAAGTGGGTAATGGTCTGCTGCCAGTAGGTGGTCAAAATGTCCTTGTACTGGCCTGTCAAGCCTTGGTGAACCTGTTGGCCAGGTGCGGGTCAGCGGGAGCACCCAAGACAATAAAGCGACAGGGAATGGGGATACAGACGTTTGCCCAGGGGCCAGTGTAGAGCTCGGCTGGAGCGAAGCCTTGTGAAGCTAACTGGACGCCTTGTCAGACGACGAACGGTGGATGGGTGAGGAGACGGGGGATACAGACGGCAGCACAGGCGCCTTTGGACAAGTCAGTATCAGCACTGTATCTGGCGAGGCACAGGGGCGAGAGGCGCGGGAGGAGACTGACCATAATGGCCGCCCTGACTAGGGTCGTAGACGGGCGCAGAGCGATTCTGCTGGGAATGCGACTGCCCTGGCTGGTTCTGCGGATCCATTGTAGCGACTCAAGCGGCTGGCAGTCGGGCGCGAATTGGGAGACTGGGCAACAGGCAAAGGCGCGAAATCGGACGGCGCGCCGACGACCACCGGTAATAGAAGATGCGATAGGTCGGATAATATGTTGCGCCGGGAAGCCACAAGCTGCTGTAACGCGTACTTGGAGCGAATGCTGATGAGATGGGAGGTTGCGACGAGTGAGGTGATGAGCAGTGATGAGTGGCTGGTGAATGGGATGGATGAATGGTGAGAGATGAGTGGTGGTGAGCTCCTCGGTGAGTGGGACGGTTAGAAATGCGTTCACTACCCGCCATGGGGGACCGGTACCAGGTACCACAAGCGTGACCTCATCCGTAGGAACATTTCTGTAGCCTAGCCTCACCGTCTCAAGTCCTCAGTACTTCTCAGATGGCTCTGCCCAACAACCCAATCCCAGCCTCGCCGAACGCGTTGCTTAGGTAATGTGGACCGCCTTACCTAATTTTGTGGTGGTGCGAGGCCCCCACATCGATTTGGCTCACCGTGGAGGACCTTTTTTTTTTTTTTC
>JALHCC010000825.1:0-10153 GCA_024340765.1 Tolypocladium cylindrosporum | reverse complement strand
GGCCTCGTCCGCCGGCGCCAGGTGCAGCATCTTGAGCAGGTCGCGCGCGAGGCCCGGCGCGCTGGTGCGCGACGCGACGCCCAGCCGGACGTGGGCGGCGCCGGCCTGCGGCAGCGTCTGCAGGATCGCGGGCACGTCGTCGTAGAAGGCGAAGCCCTCGCCGCAGCGGTCCGTCGCCGCCGAGTGCTGCGCGTTGGGCTTGAGCGGCGGCGCGACGTGCGTGTCGACCCAGAACGGCCACAGCGTGTAGTCGAGGTCGAAGACGATGAGCCGCGGCAGCGGGAGCGACGGGTCGGCGAGCGACGCCGGCAGCGACGAGGAAGTCGTCGAGGAGAGCGTCGTCGAGGACGAGGACGGCGCGAACGTCTGCTTGGAGAGCTTCCTGGGCATTGTGTCGAGGCCGCGGGTGTATGTACAGAGAGAGAGGCGGCGCAACGAGCAGTGCAGAGAGAGCGCAAAGAGCAGCGCAGAATAACAGGAGGGACGAGGATGTGGAGTTGAAGAGAGACGGCGTTGAGTCGCGTCTCCGATGTGGGGTGTACTTTGTAGCCCGGCACGATGACGCAGGCGGCAGGGTTCTAGGGTCGCTGCAACCACTGACAGTCCAAGGCCTCGCCATGCTGATTTTAATGGGGTAATGGGGAAAAGGGGGCGCAAGCTCATGCTGGCAGCTGTCAGAATCGCGACGTTGTTATTGATGCCTATCTAATGGGCATGGACGTATCGACAACCGCCGAAGCCAACAGTGCATGGAACAGGCTACTCGTCCCTGAGGCACGTCTCCCTGGTCTCCGTCCTCTTCTTCTCACAGTCCTCC
Source organism: Tolypocladium cylindrosporum (assembly GCA_024340765.1). Classification (NCBI taxonomy): domain Eukaryota; kingdom Fungi; phylum Ascomycota; class Sordariomycetes; order Hypocreales; family Ophiocordycipitaceae; genus Tolypocladium; species Tolypocladium cylindrosporum. The sequence continues at coordinate 9,336 of JALHCC010000825.1, read as the reverse complement.
TTGGTCTCCCCAGACTTCTCAAGCACCTTGGCCTTCATGCAGTCCGCAAAGGCTCGGTTGCCCTTCACCTTGCACTTCTCCTGCGCGACGCCTGGTCCCTCGAGGCAGCGCTGCTTCGACTCCGTGAGCTGCTGGTTGCACCGCTCCTTGAGGGCCTCGACCTTCTCGCCTTCCTGGGGGCTCTGGTTGCACTGGTCGAACAGCTTGGCGGCCGCCTGGATGCAGACATCCTCGGCGCTGCCGGGCGTCGGCGCCACCGGGCCGGCTGGGGTCGCGCAGCCATCGCCGCCGGCCGCGCCTTGCGGAGCGGCAAGGGCGAGTCCGGCGAGGGAGGCCAAGAGAACAAGAGTAGCCTTCATGGTGCCTTGAGGTAGAAGGCGCGTGGACTTGGGAAGAGTTGAGTAAAGGTTGAAGAGTAATAGTAGGTGGCTTGGAGGATGTAGATGGAAAGAATGTGTTGTGCTTCTGTGTTGAGATGTTGCTGGTGTAGTAGCGTTGATCGGCAAGTAAGAGATACTGTTCACTTAAGCATGCTGCCTTGGCCAGCGGAAACGCTCTACTTATGCTCCAACATCTCTTGCATTCCCTCCCTGCACCCGGTGTACTGTGGCATGAAGGCTTAAAGCAGGATATCCTTATTGGGCTTCGTCTCGACAGTCCATACACAAGAGTCCATACAAGACCCCGTAATCTCCTTGGAACCCAGTGCATGCTCGCTCTCCCACATACCCGCGCGCTTGTATCCGGGCATGCTATTTGGTTTATGGGCTCTATTATGCCAAGCGCTTTTCAGACCGAGGCCGGTCTTACCACGGCGGTTTTCTGTGTTTCGTCAGGCGTTCTGAATGCTGGTTGTTGGTCTGGCGGCATTATATTTTCTCCAGAGATCAGGGTGAGCCTGGAGATTTGTTATGGCTTCTGATGATGCTCTACACTTTTTTGCTTGCTTCATTAGGTATACGTTTATCATAGACCTGCCATGCAACCTGCGTCTGGGCGGCTCTGCTTCCAGTCGTACAAGCGCCTACGCTGAGTTCAGCTGTGCGGCGTGGAGGCAGGGGAATGTGGCGGGTTTATTCAAATGGTAATCCTCAAAAGGAACGAATAATAGCTCCCCGTGGGCCATGGCAAGTCCTCTTCATCTCGATCATGATACCGAGTTGATCTATGAGTGACAGGGCTGTGTTAGCTACTCCAAGAGCTTTCAGAGTCGCGGAGATCTTTCGAATCTCCAGTACGTGACCGGCCAGCAGTGGGGGTTTCAACACATCAGCTAGCACGTTCTCCATCCTTGCCCATAGCATCAATATATGCCGCAGGAGGCGGTAGTTGTGTCGTACCGGCACCATGAGCTCCAAAAAGCCTCGAGCCCCATCCTGTCCCCGGGGTCAATCCACGCTAGCTGGTGGCGCCCTCCAGCTGTCGGTGTGACCCCTGAAGTCGCGACTCGCACCGCCGCTACGGCTCGATAACTGGTGCCGTTTACCCCTGGTCGTTCCGCAGACTTTGGTCAATGGCTGCAGCAAGGAGCTGGCTCTTGAGGTTACGAGTCAAGACATCGCCTCGTTCAAAGATGGCGCCGTTTCCCTCGAACTCTAGACGCACTGCCATTCTTTACAGCGGCTGCGTGATGTGAAGGCACCCACGAACGGTCTGGTATATCTAGGTCAGAGCCAGCGGGAGAGCCGTGACGTTAGCCCTAGACGAGCCATGTTGCCTTGTTTCTTCTTCGCGTTGAGATCGAGGCTTTGTTGCCGTCGTCAACTGGGATGTCCAACCACGATTCGACGATGAGCATTTCATCTCTTCTATTTTAGTTTTCAATCATTTACGTCATGGATATTCTTAGCAAAGAGCATGAGGCGACAGTGGAGTGGTGAGATTGGAGGACAGTAACCCCCCTGACCCTTTGGCTGCGTCTCAGACAGGTGATGGGAACCATGAAAGCAAAATGGGTTTGAAGGCAGTCGGTTTCTTTGCAACTGAGTGATGACTCTGCTTCTTGGTATCAAGCCCTCGTTTGATACGTACATTGAATCTTCTCATTACAGGGAATAGGCCAGTTATAAAACGAGCTTTTGCAAGTGTGTACACTAACATGGATCTGGGTGGAGAAGTAGGGGCGTGTTAGAAGTGTTAAGCCTCAATGTTACCGCCTTCATAGCTTCAATTGAGTCTCGAGTCATCAATTCAACGAGCTGATCCGTCAATGTGAGCAATGCAACGAGACGAGATCCCTGAATACTGATGCTTTGTGGGATGCGGCCTCCGCACTGATTCGGTAGGCATAACGGATCATCCTCCGGTAGCAGAGCTAAGCTGCTCGAACTTGCAGAATAAGTTGGCTTGGCTCGCGATTGATCTGGCATCCGGAAGTGGACAGGGTTTCATAAATGGACGGCGGGACGGAAGAAAGTAGGGCAGATGCGAAGACAGAAATTGTTTAGGTGAAAAATCACGTTTCGCTGAAGTGACTAAGAGATGAACACGAAATGATGATGTTTTTAAAGATGCATATGCAATTGAAGCAGCCAATAGTCAAGGCGACATCTCCCAACTTGGGGTATTTGATGGATCATGTCCAATAAGGATGCATTTCAAGTTGCACAGCATGTAGTACAACCCCTCAACCTTGTCAACGCGTGCTACTCTGTACTGCGGGCCAGCTTTCTGCGGGCCAGCTTTCTGCGGGCCAGCTTTCAAACAGGTGTTTGAGGACGTTGATTTGTTGCATGAGCCAGAATTGTGCTCAGATGAGAAGCAAGAAAAGTAAAGTTAAAGGTGCCAAGATCCACGATACAAACCGACACAGGAACTCACTCAGTCGGCTGCCATCAACAGAGCTCAAAGGGGAGAATAGCATACTCTAGATCTAAATTGCTTCTATATGAACGCACGTCTAAGTCAAGAAAGCGCGCTGCAATGCGCACCGAGCAGGGCCCCTCGCTTTTGGGTCCCGCAACAAACGCCCAAGTGATGCCCCTTTCTATTTGAGACGCCATCCCCGCCGACACACCCCGCACAAAGTCGGGAATCCAGAACGATGCGTGACTTTTGCAGTTCGGCCCAGTACATGCGGGCTGTGGCAATGAGTTGATCCGCTGCAGATCAACGGCCCTCTTGCGCCCATTTCAGAGCCCCGGGCGACGACTCGTCGGGCTCAACGAACTTGCACTTGGAAAAGTTCGACCAGAGCTGTCCAATAAAGGACCGCTCGTCGCGACGGTACAGATCGCCGAGTATGGGCTTGATTGCTTCCGTCGCCTCTTCGGCATAGTAGAAAGGGATGCGTCTGAGAACCGGTCAGTAACTGCGGCTAGCCTGGGGGGACCAGTTGACATACGGGAAGAGGTGGTGAACAACGTGGTACTCGATGATACCGTGGAAGAGGTGGCGCCCAACGAAGCCGAATTCTCGGTCCACGGTTGCCAAAGCACCCTTCACGAACGTCCAGCTCTGGGGATCATAATGCGGCACATCCATATGGGTGTGATGCAGGTATGTGATGGCAACTAAGGCGCGTATCAGCTAAGCCGCTCTCAGGAGGCTTCGAGGTGCGAGGGATACTCACTCAGCCAGTGATGCACCCAGAAGTAGGGCTGCGCGTACGCCAACAGCACGGTGCTGGTTCCCACGACCCCAGAGAGCTTGTACAAGCAAAACAGCGTCGCGCAGATACCGAGGTCAGACAGGACGATGTAAGGCGCCTCGCTGCGACGGAACACGGCACTGTTCGGGGCGAAGTGGCTTTGGCCAAGAACGCTGGAGGAGGGCTTCTGGAGACTGCCGCGGCCAGCCGAGGCATTGAAGACCAGATAAATAATCCACCCAAAGAGTTGGTGAAAGACCAACGTGACAAGCTGGTAGGCCGGGGTGTCCTCGAACATCTCAAAGACAGCCAGTGTCCTCTTGAGGTACTCGGATCGGGTTTTCGGCACAAAGGCCATGTCCTTTTCCATGTGGCCGGTGTACATGTGGTGGCGGTGGTGGGAAAACTTCCACGAAAAATACGGCACCAACAGGCTGGAATGGGCGAAGAAGCCAGCAACGTCATTCAGCCTGGGGTATTTGGAGAAGGCGCCGTGTCCACCCTCGTGGCCCAGGATCCAGAGGCCGGTGCAGACCAGGCCCTGGACGAAGCCATAGACAACCCAAGCAATGGTCCTGGTGGTGAAGTCTGGGATGGCGGGAATGAAGGCAATGGCGGCCCAGCCGAGAGAGCCGATCAGGATGATGTCGCGCACCAGGTAGCCCAGCGAGACGGCCACCGACGGCTGGAAGCAATGCTTGGGGATCGCAGCCCTGAGAGTGCTGATGTCGGGAAACTGATTTTTCTCCTCCGGCAGCAGGCTAAATCTGGTGTCAGCGGACCCCTGGAAGTCAATTGAGCCTCCCTGCGACGGACTGACCTCGACGTCACTGCGCCTCTCTTTGTTGCTGTCATGGTGGCCATGGTGAAGGAACGTCGAGTTGACGGCGACTCTCAACTCCGAGTCGTGTGGAAACTGCCGCGTCGTGTAGAAACTGCGAGGGCCGATTTTTCAGAGAGGCCCTTATTATATGGCACCGGCGTGGGGCCAATGAAAAAAGGAGGCATTGGCAAACACGGAGTCAAAATTTCCAATCTTAGCATCCATACTCGGCGGTCCCTTAGCAGCCAGGACCTGGGGCCCGGGGCGCACAGGCCGTCGGCGGCGGTACTCCCTGCTAACAGCCGACGGCCCAGACTGCCACGAGCGGTCCGGACTACGGGGTACGGCTACGAGGAGCTCCGTAATTTTCTCTCTAGCGGTGAATAAATGGGGTCGCGGCGAAACGTGCACGTTGTCCTCGGTGTCGTCGAGCGCGGGCGACTGGCTCAGGTTCAACGATAACACTAGCGGCGCGGGCGGGCCACAAAACCCTGACCCCTGATCGCGTTCCGAGTCTTGGGTTGCTCGTGCTTGTTCTGCTGAATGCCATGTGAACGAGGGAAGCCTCCCGCCTGGACCGAGCTCTCCCGCGCACCCCTTCGCAGCGGTGTGCCAGATCTGGGGGATCAGATCTCGCCTCGCCGCGTTGGCTGGAGGCACGCTGTAGAGCGCTGCGCGTCGGTTGTGCGGCACGACGCCCGGTGAAGATTGACGCCACGAGGACCGACGCCACGAGGCTTCAGGTTGACGAGACTTCAGGTGGCGCTCTGGTGCCTCGAGCGTCGTATGATGTCCGCTTGTTCTGCGCGTGCTTGTGCAGCCAAGCTGGATGCTGAATGCCGTGTAAACTGACCTGGCGGTTCTGGCTTGGTGCATGCATTCCGACAACGAAGTGAGTTGTCCAAGCGACATGAGTCGATAATGGGACCAGCCCCACGAGATAGACTTTGTGGGGAGAAGTCTCGTTCCACACAAATTCGACGACTCCGTTGGGCCTAGCGACGGCTCGTGGGGTCGGAACACTGTGCTTCCAAGACCTAATCGAAGGCTTTCTAGGATAGGTACGAAGTCGCGTACGATGATCAGAAGACATGCTATTGCACCGTGTCTTCCCTACCAGCTTAGAAGGATCCTAACAATCTGTCTTCGTCCTCCTTGAACTCTAGTTCTCTGCCGTCAGTAGACGGATCTCGTACAGTTTGTTCTCAGCTACAGATGCTCAAACAGATACTCAAACAGATACCTACCTACGACTTTACTGGCATGCGTTCGTGAAGATGCTACGGTTTACCACCTCTAAGAAAACACCTTTGTTTCTATTGTTCTGTTGACGGCCTTGAGGAGTCATCGATGCGCTCGAAGTGTATCTTGGGCACAGCAACATGACACTGCCTATGAGTTTTCACGGAGCACTGTAGTGTTTCAGGGCTGTTTTGCGTCTGCTATCTGTCAACTAATAGCCTCCCTAGGCAGTTGTCTGCTCTTCGGCCTGTGCATCTAGGTTTTCACAAATCACGGGCGCGCCGTGTCTTTTCAGCCACCGCGAATCAGGAGCCACCCTAGCCGCGAACCGGGTAATTGGCGCTCCTAGAACAATTTTTACTAGAGCATCTAGAAGTCAGGTAGCGCTCGTCCCCCACGTGGTCTTGCTCACGGATGTGCTCTATGTGCTCTCCAGGATGCGGCGTTTGGTTCTGGCATATCTGCACTTGGATCATGTCGGAGACAGTCGATATAGCGTAGTACGCCTCATACGCCTGAAGGAAGGCGGACATCCAACGCCCAACACCCAATGCAGGGTGAATGGCCTTGTGAGAGGTACTCGGTCAAGACATAAGCTACTTCGTATGGCCAGTGAAGTCACGATGAATGCTCCATGAACACGGAAAGGCCAAACACTTTTCCGCCAGGTGCAGGGGTCCAGCACGTGATGCGGTGCCTGTGGATTCGCGACACCCCACCAAGCTGTGACGACGGGACATTGGAGCTTCACGTTGGACTGGTGATTTATGTCCGACTCAGCTGCGCACCGTTGGATGTCGTCTCTACCGGCCTCTCTCCCCGTTGCACCTCGTTTGCCCCGACAGCCACCGCGTCGCAGCTGGGCCACCGACGCCCCGCTCTGCCCGATACCCATCGCTTCCTCGACGCATCCCCGACCGCCTCCCGTTGATCAACCCGCAACCCCCTTTCCATCACCACCGCTACCTATCCGCGCCACGACGTTCTCGCGCGGGAGCCAAGCGCAGTCTTGAGCTCGCCGCTGGAGCAGCGCACAGGCGCCGGCACGATGAGTCGCACGCTGCCGAGCCGGCAGGCTGAGGAGCTGTGGGTAAACACCGAGGCGACGCCCCGGCACGAGACGCGCATCTAACGCTGCCCCTCAAGGAACAAGTCCATCATAGCCTACCTCTCTGCCAACAACCTGCCAAATGCCGCCGCCGCGCTCAGGGAAGAGGTCGGGCTCGGCGAGGATGTGTTTGACGCGGCCACGGCGAAAAAGTACGAGACGCTCCTGGAGAAGAAGTGGACGAGCATCGTGCGGCTACAGAAGAAGGTATGCTTGATCTGGTGGCTCCGTCCAGCGATCCCGCCCCCGTCGATTGGGCAATGGCTGACATGCCACGCCCTGCGCCTAGATAATGGACCTCGAATCCCGCAATGCCGCTCTGCAAACGGAGCTCGACAATGCGACGCCGAGCTCCCTCTCCAGGCGGAACCAAGACCCCGCCTCGTGGCTCCCCCGGCTGCCGTCCCGACACACGCTCGAGTCTCACCGCGAAACGATAAACTGCATCGCCTTCCATCCGAAATTCTCCTCGATAGCCTCTGGCTCCGACGACTGCACAATCAAGATCTGGGACTGGGAGCTGGGGGAACTGGAGCAGACAATCAAGGGCCATACGCGGGCCGTGCTGGGCCTCGATTATGGCGGGCCGCGAGGGGCGGCCTTGCTGGCGTCGTGCAGCTCCGATCTTTCCATCAAGCTATGGGACCCGGCAGACCAGTACAAGAACATCCGCACCCTGTCGGGCCACGACCACAGCGTCAGCGCGGTCCGCTTCATACCGTCCGGGGCTGGCGGCTCTCAGTCGTCGGGAAACTTGCTCGTCAGCGCGAGCGGAGACAAGACGTTGAGGATATGGGATACGACGACGGGATACTGTCTCAAGGCGCTCAAGGGCCACACGGGGTGGGTCCGAGACGTCTGCCCGTCCCTGGACGGCCAATTCCTGCTGTCCACGGGCGGTGACCACACTGCTCGGCTATGGGACATTTCGATACCCAACCCCGAGAACAAGGTGGCCATGATAGGCCACGAGAACGTCGTCGGGTGCTGTGCGTTTGCGCCACCCGCCTCGTACCAGTACCTGGCACAGCTGGCTGGACTGAAGAAGCCTCCGCCGCTGAGCAGCACCGCAGAGTTCATGGCGACGGGCTCCCGGGACAAGGCGATTCGACTGTGGGACTCGCGGGGCACCTGCATCAAGACGCTGGTGGGACACGACAACTGGGTAACATCGGTCGTCTTTCACCCGAGCGGCAAGTATCTGATTTCGACGGCGGACGACAAGTCGATCCGGTGCTGGGACCTGAACCAGGACGCAAAGTGCGTCAAGGTGCTGAGCGATGCACACGACCACTTCATCACCTGCATGAGGTGGGCGCCGGGCATAGTCAAAGACGGTGGCGCGGCCAACGGCGGCGGGGCACATGAGCAGGGTTCAGAGGGCGACAAGAAGAGCGCAGAGACGACGCCCGGGTCGATCCGGTGCGTCATTGCGACGGGCAGTGTCGATTTGACATTGAAGATATTTGCAAATTAGAGGCGCAAGACTTTGATGGGAGGGGCAAGGGGACGCTCAAACGCGAGGGACTGGCTTCCTACGATAATGAGAACCAGAGACGACGACGGCGACATGGCGGCGGCGGCCTGTTTTTTGGGCCATTATGGTGCGCGCTGGGGCGCAGGGCGGTTCTTTAGACACGAAAGCGGTAGACTTATGGGGTGAAGCCCATGCATTGAATGAAACAGACCCCGAACATCAACGTGGATGGTGTGTCTCGGCGTCGCGCCTTGCGCAGGATGGCATCCGAGGCGAGCTCCAAGAGGCAGGCTTCTCGAAACTTTTAAGCTCGTTGCCGCTGTCTCGCAATCGCCCTTGCATGTGATCCATGAGGTTCTGCAGCTCTTCGCCAAGCAAGGCCAGATGCTGCGGGCGAATGTACGAGTAGGGCTGTGGTGGAGGGTGTTGGACGAGCCGATTGGAAGACGCACGCCACACGGCCGCGACGAATGCACCCCATGGATAAGAACGAGTTCCGTCCAGCGCAGTGGCGTACGAGTACGCACTCAACGGCGCCCTTGCAGGTTTGAACCAGCAGCGGAGAGCAAAAGGCAGCAAAAAGTCCGCCCATGATGACGACTCCATCACGTTGTCCACGGCGGCTGAAAAGTCTAGGTCCGCCCCCCGTCCGTCGTCATCGGCCGCGCTCCACCGGACGAGGCGCCGGGCCAGTGGCTGCCCAGCGCTGTAGGCGCACTGAAAGAGCTCCCTGCAGCTAACCCAGCTTCCGCCCAGCCACCCGGCACGGGCTTCCAGCCGTTTCCAGTGTCCACTCCCCGCCCAGTTTCCTCCACCTCCGCCGCCTTGGGACCTCCAGTCTGGCCTTTCCATCACCAACCTCGCCTCACCTCGCTTCACCCCCTCGCAACAGAGCCGGAGCCGCGCACGTCTGCATTTCCTCCCCTCTCCCCCAGCATTCCAGTAGCATTGAATAGAGGCGCCCGCCACCGCTGCGCAGCTTCCCACGACCCCCTCTCCCCTCCCCCCCCCCGCCTCGCGAGCTTCCCACACCGCAACAGCTCTGACGGAGCCAGCCAGCCCGCCCGCGCACGCCGAAACCAGGACGCACAGAATGG
>JALHCC010000824.1:0-30904 GCA_024340765.1 Tolypocladium cylindrosporum | reverse complement strand
CGCCAAAGGCCGCGACGGCGGTGTTGAGCGTGCGCCGCAGCGGCGAGGCGACGAGGCGCGCGACGCGGCCGTGGTGCGGGAAGGCCGCGCGCAGGGCGGCGCACTGCTGCTCGCCGAGGGGCGTCAGGTCCGGGTCCTGGATGAACTCGTTCTCGAGGGACAGGTTGTGGACGCCCTGCGCGTGGCGGACGAGGTGGATTGTCGGGGCCATTGTCTGAGCGAGGCCTTGGGCTTGCGGTGCGCTGCTTCCAGTGTGCGTGGAAACGGATGAGAGGTGCCCCGTATCCACGACGAGGAGCGCCTCGATGAGCAGACACGGGGCTTTTCAGCAATCCCTCCGCTACTCCTGTTTAGTAAGTGCGGCCATCGTGAGAACCTCTCGGCGTTGCCACAATGACTCAGGCGGGCCCGGGTCACCCTGCTCCGGCCCCGCCGGCGCGGCCGCGGAGCTGCCCTCCTAGGAACGTTCCCCTTTTCGCCGTCCATCGTGCCCCGTTCCTCGGCACCGATTGGGCCCACGCTCCGATGTAGGACGCACCATCCTTCGTATCGCGTCTGCTTAGGTCTAGGCGTATGTAGGTGCCGATCGGCTCTTGCATCCCGCCTCCGTGAGGAATGGGCATCAACATGTGCAATCACGGCTTCACAGAGCGCGAGGGTATATGACGTTGGTCATTTCGAGAGCCTGGCTGACAACCTCCGTGCCATCTACAATGTTGCCCACTCGCCGTCTCGCCCTCGGGTCCAGCGGCCGGTCTAGGCGTCCGCGTCGGAGGCCCGTCTTTCCACCAAATCATGACCACGCAACCGGCGCATTTTGGTATCATCAAAGATCTCAGTAGCCCGCCTCCCCGTGCTTGGCTGAACAGACTCGGATACCGTACGCACAGGGCTAGGGGGAATATATATCACACAAACCAACGCCGTCGTCTCCAAGACCCAGCCCACCGAAACGGTCCATACTAGAGCTCAATCAGAGCCTCTTCCGCCACTGGCTTCTTTATCGGATCATTCTGGGGCACCGAAGGGAACGAGTCCTGAGTGTAGCCCGTGTATGCCCACGATTGAGGTGCCGCCGGTGGCTGTTGAGGCGCTTGCTGAGGTGCGGGCTGCTGCGGTGCGGACGCCTGCCAGTACGGCGGTTGCTGCTGCTGAGCTTGTTGCTGCGGAGCCTGCTGGAACTGCGGCGGCTGCTGGGACGGTTGGGACGGTTGTGACGGCTGCGACGGCTGGGCGTGGGCTTGCATCGGCGTCGGTTGTGACGGAGTCGCAGGCACGGACTGGTACTGCATCTGCTGGAGATTTGGATACGGCGAAGCGTTGGCATCTGGAGCAGAACCAGGTGCTGATGGTGCCGAGGGAGACTGGACAGAGGACGGGGGATTAAAGTAGTACGACCCGCGGCGGTCCGCCGAAGGGGACACGTTCCGTTGCTGGGGCGTCTGCATCCTCTGCGCTGTGTCGACGGGAGGCTGCTGCTGATACGGGTCTTGTAGTCCCGGAGGCGCCCCAGCCTGCCACGCATCACTCCTCTGTGCTTGCTGCTGTGGTGGGATCTGGCCTGGGTGAGGCCCTGGTCCGTACGCGGCAAACTGGGGTTGGTTGGGGTGTACTTGGAAGTTGGCGGGTTGTTGGCCCGTGTAGAAGTTTTCAGCACCACCTGCATTGCCATGCGCCTGCGCAGATATCGAGGGGTAGGGTCCGGACGGCTGGCGCGGTGGTGGGAGGTTGTAGCCACCAAGGCTTTGCTGGCTATATGCCTTTGATAGCCGCTCCTCCAGCATCCGATCGTAGTATCGAACCACGGTCGACAGCTTGGCGTGGAGGTCCAGCAGGGTATCTAGACTGTCAGCAACCGTGACGATGACGAAGAGCCGGAGGCGCTTACCGTGCTTGCTCATGGTCTCTCCGTACGTCCGCGCCAGCTTCGGGCGCAGTGTCCCGATGCTGTCGTAGAGCTCCTGGATCTGGGGTTCTCTCAAAATGGTGCCGGGGGGCTGCGTCTGGAGACGGTCGACCAAGGTGGCGAAGAGGTTGATGTTCTCCGCTTCTACAGGCGTCAGCTCGTAGTCGTTCTTGGGCAGGACGAAGTTGGTCGCTGTCCAGTTGGTCGACGCATGCGACGTCTGTTCCTTCAACGCAGCGGCGTGCTTCTTCTTCTGCTCCTCCATGTCTGCCAGGGACGCTTCGATGGCGGCCTTCAAGTCGGCATCCTCCTCTTCCGCCTGCTTCGTCGCCGCATCATTGCCGCTCGGCTTGGTTCCGTTGGTGACCGGTTCCGCATAGCCGCGCGATGAGCTCTTGACCTCTTCCAGGCTCATGGCGAGTGCCTTTTTCAGATCCTCGTCGAATCCATCATCGACGCGCGCGTTCCGAGGCTGCATGGCGGATGTGCTGCGAGTCTTGTGGGGATATGTAGGAGATCGGTCGAGAGAGGGGGCACCGAGCTCCTTGTAGCCTTTGCCGGTGAGCTTGGCATAGCAGCCGTCGTCTACTCGAACGGGCGTGAGGATGCCTAGGTGGGGCAGGGGAACTGTCTTGCTCGAGCACTGCTGGTCGAAGCAGTTGCCGCAGTTTCGGCAGTGGTGTTTTCGGTTCGTAAATGTGAACGGGGTCCGGCATCGCATGCAGACGTCCGAGTCCGCCCATTCCGGGGGCTACCGGCCGCAGCCATGTCAGTGGTCGGTCTCGTGAAGTGCGAGCGATGGCTGCTTACCGCGCTGCTATCAATCATGCTGCTCGCTACCGTAACCCGGGGCGGGAACTGATGGCCTTCACGCTGCAACGTCTTGTATACCTCTCCGATGTACGAGAGGTCGTGTCTCCCCTCGGTCGCACCGGCCCAGGATTGTATGAGCTCGAGGATCTTGGATCTCACTTCCGCGTTGACGGCCACGGGGCCAACGGCTTGCAGGAGGGAGACCAAGTTGTCCATGAACTCGCGAGAGGCAATCTCGGCTAAAAAGTGCGATCCGCCGTTCTTGACGCACGTATCGGTAAGCTGCATCGGTCAGTCAGAGCCATGGGCTGCTGGATCTGCGAGCGGGGATCGTACGTTCAAGGCACTGAGCTGTGTGTTGGGGTTCTTGTTTCCGATGCGTCGCTTGAGTGATCGCATGGCCTCTTTGGGAGCCACCGTCTTGGACCGGATGACATCGGAGATTTCGAGATTCAGGGCAATGTCCTCTCTAGTTTCGCGTTAGCCATCAGAGCGGGGAAATGGCGGCGCGGGCGCCTCGTACAGGCTGCTGCTCGTGGCCTTTTCGACCTGCTCGTCCAGGGCCGAGTTGGCCGAAGACGACCACCAGCTCATCATCTCGGAGGATGCGACCGTGTCGCGGGGAGGCGAGGCGGCGAGAGGCAACGAGGGTACGCGGTCGACGACGGCGACGGGCCAGCGCCTGCAGCAACAACAGATGCCGGCGTCGACGGCTGGGAGATGGAAGAATCGTTGGCAGATGCAGGTACAAGTGCGGAGGCAGAGGCGGGGGCGGTGCCAGGAGATGGTTTGCTGTCGCGGCGACAACTCGAGTTGATGGAAGCTCGCGGGCGGCGATGAGGTAAGGGAGGTGTCGCCTCAGCTTCGTCCGCAGCAGCTGGAGGTGTTGCGTCAGTCCGGCGGAGACGGCGGCGAGGCAGCACCTGGCAGGGGTCGGGTGGCTGGTGGCTGGCGAAGGTGGCTGGTGGATTGCTGGCGCCAGGACCATCCACTGGAGATGCCTGCGGACCCCCGCCTCAGCGCCCAGCCTTGGCCGCTGGACAGCCGCGAGGCCTGCGATGACGACGGCGCTGTGGCTCGGGGCGTCCTGTGGCTCGGTACGGGGTACTGACGCCGCCCGACACTGTACCTGGACAAGGGCCCAGTTCCAGCGGCGAGAAGGGTCGCGCTTCAGCGTGTGCCGGTACCCACACATCCGTACCTAGTTTATGGCCAGTCTCCCACTGGACAGCCACGCTGCGACCACCCCTCAGCTTCAACTCCAACATCAAAGGCCGATACACATAGATTCTTTGTTGTTTTGCGGCACTCCTGGCAAGCGACAAAGACGCCTCCGACGCCACAAAGCTGAGCGCTTCTTTTGTCCCTCCCAGGATGCGCCGCGCGCCGTCGAGCAGCCAGGACTCTGTCTCCTTACCGCCCTCGAACTAGATAACCTCCATCGTCGCCCGGGTCCAGTCCTCGTACGCAACGTCTCCGCGCGCCGCCTCTCCCCTCTGCTCGAAATAGCGTGCAGCCACCGTCCTGGTTGAGCATGAGCCGCATCCTCGACGATACATCGCATCGATAGCTCCCGCGGTGCCTTCGGCGGCGCCGGGTCTAGAGCGACTGCGGCTGTTCACCATGGCCGCCAACGCCAGGCATAGCCTCCCGCCGGGCTTCGACGGCAAGAATGGGGGCGCCGGCCGGCCGGGGGCGGCGCCTCTTCCGCACATAGAGGACCTGCTCGCCATACCGAAAGACATCGACCCGAACCAGTCGATAAAGCGGCTGCTCGATATCGCAGAGATGTCGTTTCGACAATCCGAGATGAGTCGCGACTTCAACAGGCCTGCGCTGGCTCTGAAGGAGTATATCCGGGCGTACGTTATCGCTGTGCAGATAATCTCCAACCACAAGGACTACCCGGCCCTGAGGAATGCCCAGGGAGACTCCGGCAGGGCACATGGTGCGCTCCTGAAGCGGATATCTCTGCAGAGCGAGGCGTACGAGAAGATCAAGCGCGACATCATCGAGGACAACAAGAAGACTGGGGTGCAGCCGACAGCGAGACGGACGGAGTCGCCAGCGGCAAAGACGAATGGGCACTCCGCCAGGCCGCAGCCGTCCTCTTTCGTTGACGGCACGGCGGGCTCCTCAACAACGCAGCCCGTCGCCAACGGCCACGCACAGCCGCCCATGAACGGCTCTGCGGGAAAGACAAAACCAGTGGTGCACCCGAAACCCGCTTCTCTGCACGGGAATGCCATACAGCACGGCCACGCGCGTGCTGCGTCGACCAACAATGCCACGCTGGACCTGGCCGCTCGATTTGCCAACCTCCGGGGCCCGCAGGCATCGCCGGGGCAAGACCCCCGTATCAAGACATATGCCATCCCGGCGCAGAAGCCGTCTGGGCCGCGAGACATGCCTGGACCCCAAGGCCTTAATATCGATACTGACGCCGCGGCATCGGCTCTGCCCAAGATGCCCGACGCCATCTACAGCCCTGCCCGTGGAAGCGTATCTGGGGAGGCCGCGAGGCTGCCAACGAGCACTCCGCGAGGGTTATTCACTCGCACCGGCTCATCCGCGTCCGTGCCTGGCACGCCGAGCATGTCGCGGCAGCAGAGTAACGAGTACTTTCCGCTCGTTCCATCTCCTGTGCCCGAAGAAACCGAGCACCCTGTCAAGGTTCCAGAGGGGGACAGCATCACGCCCGAGCAGCTGTACGAAGCGATGAAGGGGAAGGGGCCTATCCTGCTCATCGACATCCGATCCCGCGACGAATTTGACGAAGGCCACATCATGTCGTCGTCCATCATCTGCATCGAACCGAGCATTCTCCTCAGGGACAATATCTCATCGGAGGAGATATCAGAGAGCATGGTCCTTTCCCCACATCAAGAACTACCGTTGTTCGAGAAGCGCGACAGGTATGACCTGGTGGTGTTTTACGACCAGAGCTCGGAGCGAATCACCGAGTCGCCCAAGAACTCCGACCAGCTGGTGGTGGTCTCGTTGCATCGCGCCTTGGTGCATCTCAACTATGGCCGAGACCTCAGGAGCCCCCCAAAGATTCTACGAGGGGGTCTGGACGCATGGGTGGATCTCATGGGACCCCGTGCCTTGCGATCAACGGCTATTGCATCCCCCACTACTCGAGCCCAGAGGCGACATGGCCTGATACAGCGGAGAGGATCGAAATACATCGTCACGTCCCTGCAGCCCGCCGACGTGAAGGCGTGGCAGAGCACGTTGGAAAAGGATGCCCAGCAGGCCGCCACACGGCCGAGCTTCCCTCGCACCGGCGAAGAGTTCATGAGGTTTCCCCCGGTGCCCACGAAACAGCAGTCAATGACTGCCCCCGCGGTGAGTGGCGAGAGGTACAGACAGGTCCTGACACACAAGTTTGATTCTCCAGCCCAGCTCCCCGCACCGCCGGCACGACCCCGAGCTGCCGTGCAGCGGCCTAGCCACAGCGGCCTGTCTCAAGCGGATGATGCCGGCGAGTCTTACAGCGACCCTGGCGCCTCCGTGCAGAGAACAGCAGTTCGCGGCAAGAAAGCCGTCGAGCTAGTCCCCGGCGGCGTGGCAAGGATATTTACCGGGCTGAACAACCCTCGAAACTGGTGTTACGCGAACAGCACGCTGCAGTCGCTTCTCGCGTCTCCAGAGTTCGGAAGAGAGTTGGCGGACTCTGAGTGGATGACCAAGTACAAGGTCCCTCGAAAGGATGACGAGAAGATTGACCCGCCTCAACTCATGATTCGGATCATCTCAAATCTCTTCCATTGGATGAGCACTGGCAAATTCGAGACCATGAAAGCCCAGACCCTCATGGTAAGTTGCGCCCGAAATATGTCAGTGGCCAGTGACGCTCATGGCAACATGTAGGAATATTCCCGACACCTCTGCAGGTCTAGCGACGTATCGTCGCAGTTTGGTGGAGCGGAGCAGCAGGACGCGCAAGAGTTCATGTCGTTTGTCACGGAGCAGCTCCACGACGAGACGAATCCTCGCCGCGACCAGACGGGCTCGGTACGGCAGCCGGTCACAAAGGGGCGGCCGCTGATCCAGGCCGCCATGGAGTATTGGCGAAGCCACACGGAGCTCAACCAGTCCATCATCGACCGCTACTGGCGAGGCCTCGACTTATCTACTGTGAAGTGCATGCACTGCAACACGAGCACGCACACGTTCTCACCCTTCACCTGGTTCCCCGTCAGCGTCGGCCCCGGCCGGGACATGCCTCTCTCGGAGGCCCTTAGGAAAGACGCTGCGGGCAGCATCTTGGAAGACTTTGCATGCGACCACTGCAAGGGGAGGCAGAGGGCCATGCAGTCGACGTCCTTTGCCCGGATGCCACCCCTGTTGTGCATCGGCTTCCGGCGCTTCAACTTCGACAAGGAGAGAGGGGTCGTCTCAAAATCCAACGCGGCCATCTCCTGGGATTTCAACGACTTTGACTTTTCCCCCTACTGCCTCGACTCGTCCGAGCGGCACCCGGACACTGATAAGGCCTTTGGCGGGCGGTTCCGGTACGAGTGCTACGCCGTCATCATCCACAAAGGCCACAGCATCAACGCGGGGCACTACTACGCCTACGTGCGGGACTCGAGCACCCACGACCCATATGCGTGGTATCGCTGCAGCGACGCGAAGGTCGACAAGGTGCGCATCGGGAGTGGCGACAGCGAGGACATCCAGAGGAACGTGTTCCGTTTTGAGACGGACCAAGTGCCGTACCTGGTGTTTTTCAGGAGGAAAGGGGGGTGAGCGGCGGGAAGAGAAGGGCGCGGAGACGACTGGAACATACGATGCATATGAGCGACGACTCCATGAGCTAGGCGCTTTGTACGTACCATCTTGTTTTGTTTTTGGGGTTCCTTGCTTGCTGTATTTCTGCCGGCGAAGCATTCGGTGCAGGACCAAGTTTTCTCCTTTTGTATCTACCTAGGCAAGCGGCATCAGGGTACACAAGCATGGCAGCGGAGTATATCTCGGTTCTGGGAAGAGGCCGGTTGATATGGTAGTGACGGGTGCGTAGGCGACCTCTATGGAGCTATGTACAAGGTCGTCGACATGGATATCTACATGAACATCTGGAAGTTGCCACAACCAACCCGCGTCCCATGTTGTTCCTCGGCTCCGGGCACAGGCGCAATCTGGCCCCCGGGTGCGAGATGGTCGTGCCAAGCTCCTCACCTGTCACGAGGCGGTCAAGATGGGGGACACGGCTCATCCAGCTGCCCCTGAGGCGACTCCTGCGGACCCAAGCGTCGCGGTAGCGGGTCTGAACTCTGCTCCTGCGCCGCATCGCCATCCGTCGTCGGCCTGCGAGACGGCTCCTGCGGGCGGGGATCCAGCTCCTGCAACGGCGGGCCAGGGTGCTGCCCCTCGAGCGACTGTGTACTGTCCTCGGCTGGCTGCCCGTGAGGCCGCAACGGCTCGTCCGAGGTCTGCACCTCAGGCGAGTGTATGCTTCCATAGGGATGCCCGTGAGGCAGCCTCGATGGGCGTGGAGCCAACGTCCGCAACGGCCGGGTCCAAGGATTCTCCCCGGGCGATTGGACATCGCCGGGCCCGCGACTCGGACCTGTAGATACCTCGCGTGGCGTCCTGGCGCTCCGGCCGGGGCCTCTTCTCGCCTGGACAGCCGTCAGTTTGTCTGTCCGTGTCCGCAAGGCGGGAACGTACCAACTGGGCCTGGACCTGGCGACAGCCACGGCACTTTTGCGTCCGCCTCGCCGGGTCCTTTTTGCCGATGAATTCTTCGTCCGGCTGGAGCTTCCCGCAATGCGTGCACCTGCGAGGGGGCGGGGGGTCGGGGCTGCTCCCGGGTTGCTCGCCGGAGCCGTCAGGGGGGCCGACCGTGGAAGCCATCGTGTAAGTATGCGCTCCGCGATGACAGAGGACTCGGATGGGATGAGATTGACGGAGGCGGTAAGGGATTTATGTGACGGAAGAAAGGGGTCGCGAGGCGCGTTGGGCGGTGTCACTCGAGCGAGGTCTGTCCCTACGATAATTCACTGATCACAAATTCACTGGCCCGAGTACATCTTTACTACATCGAGTATTGATTGAATTCCCTGCGGAGTCCTGCGGGGAACCTCGCAGTAAACGAGTAAAGCAGAAGCGGTTTGCGCACCCACGTTTGCGGTCTCTGACCGCGTTCTTACATACAGGTTGTGCAAACGACAGAAATGTAGGGTACTTCAGATATCTCATCGAGCCAACGCCTCCAGGTTACATGTTACATTACCGACAGTCAAACGTGAACTGGTATAAATCACACAAAAACGGCGGTATCGTCCACTACTCGTATCATTGCGACGCGCACAACTCCACCCTGTCCCGTGTTCCACAACTCCCATCGACTCATTCAAGCTCAAGGGACGTTCTTGAGGCACGCGTCAATATCCTTCTTGAACGTCTCGCGGATCGTCTTGCGGTTCAGCTTCTGCGTAGCGGTAACGAGGCCCTGGGGTCAACTGTTAGTTGAAACTGCCAACCGTGCATTTTCCAGGCAACTTACGCTGGGAGGAGTCCACTCCTCGTCCGTGATGACAACTCCGGCAACAATCTCGATGCTCGATAGGCCAGCGCGCCTGCCGATGAGCTGGAGATCCTTGAGCACGGCACTGCGCACCTTGGGGTCGTGGTGCATGCTGTGCTCGTCCACGCCCAGCGCCTTGGCCTTCTCGGCGAGGACCTTTTCGTTGGCCGCGATGATGGCGATTGCTCGAGTATGCTCGGCATCGGCGTAGACCATGACGTTCAGCACCTCTTGCGCACCGCGATAGACCGACTCGACCTTCTCCAGGGCAATGTACTCGCCACCCTGCATCTTGACGAGGTTCTTGACCCGGTCAAAGACTCGCAAGTGACCGTCGGCGTCAAACTCGCCGACATCGCCAGTCTTGAACCATCCGTCGGGGGTGAGGACCTTTGCCGTCTCCTCGGGGTTGTCGTAGTATCCTTTCATGATGGGCAAGCCCTTGAGCCAGATCTCGCCCTGAGGGACCTTGGCGTCGGTGGAGTATCCAAGGTCGGGGATCGAGACCAGCTTGACATCGACGGCGGCGGGGACCGGCCCGATGGCATTCGGCGAGTACTCCAGCGGGCAGCCCAAGGCACCGTTGGCGCACGACTCGGTGAGACCGTAACCGGCCAGCATGGGGGCCAGGACCAGGGACAGGAAGTTCTTGGTGCCGTCGGAGATGCCGCTGGCGCCGTTCATGGTGAACCGGAGCCGACCGCCCGTCATCTCTCGGACCTTGCCAAACACGATTCCGTCAAAGATGTTGGCCAGGGGAAGCTTGTTCCTCGACATGAAACCCTTGTAGCTGAATGCTCCCCAGAACAGCGACTTGATGAGGGGACTGGACGAATCGAGCTTGGTCATGACGCCCTTCTTGACCGTCTCCCAGATCTGCGGGACGCCGACCATGACGGTAGGGCGCAGCTCTCGCATGTCGCCGGCGCAATTCTTGACCGACGAATCCGCCAGCGTACGAGGGTTTCCGTAGCCCAAGGTGCCGCCGATGAACAGCACCAGGTTCTCGAGGGCCATCTCGAAGATGTGGGCGAGGGGCAGGTAGGCCAGCACGCATTCCCTGTCGCTCACGCATTCCTCGACGCAGGTGTAGAGACCCGTAACTGTAATCGCGGTCAGCACGTCGCAGAGAGAGGGAGAGAGCGCCACGTACTTCCTGCAACAAGCGCCTCGTGGGTAATGCAGGCGCCCTTGGGGGGCCCGGTAGAGCCCGAGGTGTACATGACACAGTAGAGATCGGTGGCCTTGGCCGGCTCGGGGTCGATCATGTTATCCTCGCCGAGCTTGCGCAGCTCCTCAAAGGTCACGACCTGGAGGTCGGGGTTGGCCTCGCGGAACTCCTCAATCTCTCCACCGGCGCCAAACATGCCGGAGTCGTTGACTATGACGGTCTTGATGGTGGACCTCTTGATGGGGCCGGCGGCCGTCTTGAGCAGGTGCGGGTCGGTGAACATGGCGGTGCATTTGGTCTGAACGAGAGAGTGCTCGACGCCGCTCTCGCCGAGGGTATCATAGGCGGTGACGATGGAGATGGATTGGGAGGCGCAGCCGTGGGACATGGAGATCCAGTTTACGCTGGGGATCGCGCTCGGTCAGCGTCGATGCGCCGGGGCCAATGGGAGGCAGGGCAGCTTACCTGGTGGCGGCGAAGACGTGAAGCTTGTGCTCGGGGGTCAGGCCGATCTTGCGCAGGCCAGAGCCGACCTGGAGGACCAGCGTCTCGTACTCCTTGTAGGTCAGGAAGGAGTACTTTGTGAGCTCGAAGAACTGCCACTCCTTCTCGACCTCGTGGATCTCGCCGTCGATGTTCTTCTTGATCTTCCGCATCTCCTTGTGCAGCTTGATGAGCTTGCGCGAGCCAACGGCCTGGTGGTTGGGGTAGACGCGGGCGCTGCGGCGGACGATGTCGAAGACGGTGTGGACCTCGTCGGCGGGCCGGTTGAGGAGGCCATTCTTGGCCCGCGGATGGCGACGCGGGATCGTCTCGCCGGGCACCTTTTCGTAGCCGGGAGCCTCGATGGTGAAGGGCGCCTTGTGCACCTGGGTCAGGGGCATGAGGCCCGACGTGAAGTCCATGGTGACGAGGTGTGTGGCGGGACGCTGGGAGCGATGGGGGACGAGAGGAGGGAGCTGGCGCGGTGCGGCGACGGGGGCCTCGGTGTTTTCAAGGCGAGAGGTGAGCGAGGAGGAGCGCGGAGAGGACGGGAGGAGGACGGAGGACGGAGGAGCGGATGGGAGGAGAGACGGGAGGAGGTTGGTTGTTGCAACCCGCGCTGCACCGACGCCGCCTGCGAGCCAAGCTCCAGTTGGGGCTGCTACAGCCGCGCTAGGGCAGCCCGGCGGCCCCAGTCCCACGCTGCCGTCTGGGGTTGGGGCTGGCCTTTTGGCGTTCTGTGGCAGCGCTCAGCCACTGAGCCACAGCGCGCAGCGGAGCCCCTGCAGCAAAACAAGCGCCTCGTCATTTCACAGGGTCGCATCCGGTCGTCTTTGCCCTCGCACGCAGCACGAAAAAATCGTCACGACGAGCTGCACCCTGGCCAGCGCTAATGCCGTGCCAGGCTGGCCGCGATCCGAGGCAGCTCGACGACCCGCTGTCCGAGGCCGACGATGCAGACGGGCCGGCCGTGGCTCGTGCTGCGCTCGCTGAGCGGCATCCGCAGGTGACGTCGCGAGGCGAGCCACGATGCTGTCCAGCGTCACCAAGCTCCCGAAACAGCTGTTCCTGCGATTCGTCGAGGAAACCTGGCCTCTCCTTGCCCCTGTTGAGACTTGGCCTTCATTGGCCGTTGGCCACCGCTGATGGATCCAGCGCCACAGGCTTCCCCTCTCTCAACAAACCCACACACCTATGACGGGTGGGTGCCCCATCACATCTGTCCCCGCGCCGGGTTCGAGACGGCACTGCTTCGCGGCGTCGAAGCAGATGCTGCCTGGGAGGTGGCGGCCTCTCGCCAACAGGCACGGAGCAGACGGCGCATTTATCACGGACCGGCAAGAGCATGTGCTGTCGGCGGACGCTTCTTCGAGCCTCGTCGACACACAGATCTGTGATGAGATGCAGCCCGACATCGCGGTGCAGTGGATATGAGCCAGCCTGCAGGAGCGCCAGGATCAGGCCATGGGTGTCGACGGAGCCGCGGCCTTACCCCAACATCGACACTCCGACGGCGATGCGTCCATCTGGTGGCCAAGACCAAACCCATCACCTGCCAGATGGTGGGAGAGGCTGTGCGCCCGCCAAGCGTCGCGTCGCGCGGCCTCGGCAGGCCCGAGGCGTCTTGCTCTCGAGGCCGTCGTGCCCAGGCCGTGGCCGTCGGCATCGCCATCCGGACCGTCGTGATGCGGCACGGAGATTGGACCAGCAGACGCATCGCCAGGACATGGAGCATCGCATCTGGCTCCGCCGTTGGAGCTCCGGCACGCGGAGCTTACAGATCCGCCGGCCGGCCGCACATTCGTAGGAAACGGAGATTTCGAACCCCGGCCGGCCGGCAAGCAGTTCATCCCGCCCGACCATACCCAACCCTGCGCCTCGCTCCGTCCGGGGGCGATCACAGCCACCGTCAGAGACCCTCGGGATCAAGCTTTCGCGCTTCGCGGCTGCGGGGAAGCACTTGCAACGGAAGAATTCCTACTGGTGGCCCGAGCGAGTGCATGTGACGGTCGAGGACATCTACACTCACAGCCCCTGACCTGCGATAGCTGACGAGCTTTGACGCTCCGAACCGACACAGAGGCCCCCTTTAGGAACGCATGAACTGTGCTTCTTGCCTCGCCTCGGCCGTCTGTCACATGTCCTGCGGGGACCCCGATGGCTCTTATCGGCGCCCCGCTCCGTTCCGTGCGGAAGCCCCATCGCTCCCGCGACAGCTTCGTCCTGCCGCGGCACAGAAGGCCTTTTGCCTCTGTGCGACCGGCGCGGGTCCATTGTTTATTTCTTGGTTTGACTCCGGATCTTTGGACGGCTCGGACGTTGTCGCCCGTTCCGTCGAAAGCGTCGCCCGGTTATCTTAGCTGCAGCCGACATGCTGGACAGTGGGTTGCTCGCTCCAGGGACAGGGGTTAAAAATATCCTGCCATCTGAACCTCGGAGCAGTCTGGCGAGTTGCATCTCGTGGTCCACTGATCTGTCAATCGACACCGGAATCGGGCATGCGCCTCGGCTTTCTCGATCTCGTGTGGCGTTGGATGAGGGTGCAAAGCCTTGCGAACCTCCTATCACCTCCGGCCCGGTAGCAGCTGTTGAAGAAGTACTGCCTGGTTCTCTTCTGCGTCACCCGGGTTAAAACTTTGCACGATGGCACCTTGGCTGTGAAGACAGCTGAGCTGCTGCCATGGGGCGAAAGGGTTGGCGACAACTGTCACACTCCTCGAGGCGACACCATTCCTTGGTGAGCTCAGGCTCAACCTTGCGTTTCCCGTATTTCCTTTGTTCCTCGCCGTTCTGGCTATTTCTGCCGTTCCTGCTATTTCTGTCGTTCCTGCTATTCCTGCCGTTCCTGCTATTTCTGCTACTCCTGCCGTTCCTGCTTTTCCTGCCGTTCCTGATACCTTGAGCCATACCGAGATTCCACAACCCTTGCAAGGTGCAAAGCTGGACCCTCGCACACTGCAAGAGATGTACTTGCTCCACAAGATCACTCCAGGGTTGTAAGAGTATCCGTACGTAGAGTTTTTCCAGCAATGCCCATGCTGTCTCCCACCTGCGCCTTGCTCTAAAGAATTCCGGGTATGGAACTCCGTTCCTCCCAGCAGGCCTGCGTAGCCCGCAACACCTGTCTATTCCGTGCCGGTGCTGACTATATGCCCTGGCTTTCTCCATATCCCTCAACCATTCTGGGCTGTCACCAGCTTTGCCTACGCCTAGCCAAGGCGATGAGTTGCCATTGGGGACCTGTTCGTCCATGGCATTATCGGCGACGTCGTCAGCGCCCCTACAATGCCGTGCCGCGCGGGGTTGAGAGTCAAGGGCCGCTTGAGGGGAATTGGAAATGAATCATGGATGCATACGCGACATGGCGGACCAATGCCTGCAGAGAAGCGTCGGGATCAAGGCAGCCTTACAAACTCAAAGTAAGGCTCTTCCTGTGCCTGGCAGCTTTTAGGTTTAGATTGACCGCTGGAAAAGTTGATCAGCAATAATATACTATGGCGCGGATGTGAAAAGCCTAAACTCAAGGCAGGAGAAGAATGCTTCAGGGTTTCCTCACTTCTTCCCACCTCATCGTCTACAGCAATCTCTCGGGTTCTCGCCTTCGATTCAGAATGGCAGCAGTACAGCTAGCGGGTTCGATTAAGACCCGACTTCTCATACTGTCAGACACACATGGCCAGCAGTTCGATCCTCCAAACCACAGTGTCGACGTCGTCATCCATTGCGGCGATCTTACGGAACACTCCAAGATCGACGAGTATCGCACGACAATACGACTTCTGGAGGAAATTGACGCGCCATTAAAGCTTGTCATAGCTGGCAATCACGACTTCACACTAGATTCGCCAATCTTTAAGCAGAAGCTGGAGGAGGCGGAGAGGATCGCCGGGGAGCCTCTCGATACCGACCTAGTCAGGCAAGAATTCGGTGGCTACGGCGAAAGCCGAGCATTGCTTGCATCCCAGGATGCAAGGGACAAAGGCATCACATTCCTGGACGAAGGCACCTATAGGTTCTCCTTGGCCAACGGGGCCAGGTTGAAGGTGTACGCCAGCCCATTCACACCGTCAAGCCATGACAGCAGCGACTGGGCGTTTCAGTATCGAGACTCCCACAACTTCGAAATTGAGGCAGGGACCGATATCGCCATTACGCATGGACCGCCGCGTGGCATAATGGACCTTACAAAGGAGAGGAAACGGATCGGTTGCCCCAGTCTGTTCGCAGCCATTGCGAAAGCTCAACCACAATTGCATTGCTTTGGGCATGTGCACGACGGATGGGGAGCCAAGGTCGTCGCGTGGCGACCGCAGATATCCGACCATCCATCGCACTTCAGCGATATCGACAATGGGAAGTCTGTGGTTCTTGACAGTCTTGCCAAGCTCAATAGCACCATCTTCGACAGCCCCGACGATGAAGCACAGAGGCAGATGGAGATCGATCGCTATCGACGACAGCGATGCCGGGATACAAGTCATTGTCAAAGCAGCGCCATCGGGCCGGGGCGAACGCTGTTTATCAACGCGGCTGTCAAGGGGGATGACGGCCTCACTCAACTGCCTTGGCTAGCAGAGATCGATTTGCCATCGAATATGGCTTAGGGAACGAGCCAGGTCCAGACACTTGTATTCAATTAGTGTTTTCAATGATAAGATGTGCCTCCAAGACGAAAATCCTCAGGGGCTTCTAGCAGTTCCTCGGGGTGAGGCAGCAAGAACCGGCCCTCGTCACAAACGTCACTATACAAATATAACCGGCTCAAAAATAATAATTAAAATATATAAAACGCGGAGGCTTCATCTTCAATGTCACTTGCATTAAACTACATGCATGTACCGTCGAATCCCCCTGGTAGTAGAGCCTTGCCAACGGATGACGTGCAGCTGAATCCTCCCAACAGAACGCCGCCGCCCTCTGCAGTCAAAAAAACCTCCCGTGCCGCAGGATTGCCTGCGCGAGAGGTCACATGCCAGACATATTACGACGGCGATGGCTTCCATAGGGCTTCGGCCTCATGCCGCGTCAGCATGGTTGGCTTCTCGGATTCCCGGTTGTACGGTGCCGTGGACAGCTGTCGACTCTCAGGGCCACAGAGGATCTGCCTGCTCAGACCCAATGGTATCCGTACGTCTGTCTCAGTGCAGTAAGCTTGTTCTTCCCTATCGGTGACGAGATGGCACCTCGCCAGTAGTCCTCGGCGGCCGGACGCACAAAGGCTGCAGCCCTCGTCCTGATCCGACGGCGTGTAAGCCAACAGAATGCGACCGCCAAACGTGCGAGCCGCTATTTGGAGACATATTCTTCAACGACGACCGCGGCGCTCGAACACGGGCTTCAGCGCACGCCGAAACATCTGAGACCTCTGGGCTACCGGCCGCTCCGTCCCGACATCCCACATGCGCTGTTTCAAGCACCACCACCTCGTGACCGCCAAACCGTCGGCTGCGGCCCCCATCCTCCATCACACGACGCCATGTTTCTCTCGTAAGCCACCCGTGCTCGAGGCTCGGATGGAATCCTGTTCTTCCAGCTTCACGTGGCGCCAATGGGCCGAAGACCGGAGTCCGCAGACGTGAGCCCTCTCCTCCACACCGCCATTGAGGCGTAGTCGAAGCCAAAATAGATCATGGCCCTCGTGAGATGACCCAGGCCCTTATCCGACGGGTGGATACACACCCGCATGGGCGAGGTCGTTTTCGAGTCTGTGTCCTGTCAAGACCACGTCCCCTGTGTTACACGCCGATAAGCCTCGCGATAGCACAAGACAAGAGCCACAGCACTTGAGTCACCGATGGCTCCAGATTCTGATGTCAGGATGTGTTGGCAAGGTGTCTTGAACCTTGAAAGATATATGTACACTCATGTGCTCCCCGGTTGGTGGAAGTGCAGGGTAGGGGCATCGCTCAGCTGCGAATCTGAGACCGAAATGAGATGTCAAACCCGGACATCTATTGGCCAGCGAGGCCAAGACGGGTATCGTATCACGGTACGGTACTGTGTACACACGAAGAGTTGTTCTCGTGGCGTTGGTAAGCCCGACAATGGACTTACACCATACAGCTGGTACGCAGCACCTGTACTTGGGCGTTGCGGCAAGGACACCTCCGATGACTCTCGACCACTCATCATAAGATCAATAAAGCATCTGTGAATATCCTCTGGCACCCCAATAAGATGCATTCGGTCACGTTCGGCAAGACTTGGAGAGTGACGGCACACCCTCGTCTTACCACACCGCCATACCTGCCGCACGACTGAAGTCACACCGGACGCAATCGTCCGCTGTGTGATGTGAAGTAATAGACACGCAAAATAGCTTGCAGGTTCGAGGCCTAGACGTCCCGTCCGCTGACGAAGTGGCTTTGCGAATGACAGTGACCAGCCGTCCATGTTCCCCGATGGCGCTGGTGATCAAGGCATCAATTACCGCGGCGCGTCGCGCAAACATGCCGAATGCACTCGTGGCGCTCACAGACGCAGCTGCTCTTTGTAATCTCTAGCAGAAGATAGAGGTCTACGGACTAGCCGTCGAGTGTCTTGCTCACGGACGCCCGGGTTGCGCATCACCAGCGGCGCCACGGCTGCTTCAGCCTCGACTTCGGTTCACTTTAGACGAATCATTTGTCGTCGGGGAGCCAGGCGGGGATAATGTGTCCCGCACATCAGCCGCCCATAGAGAAGAACGAATTGGGAAGAACCCGGTCACCCGTGAGCCTCCAGATGAGATAGGAGGTCCCGAAAACAGCAGCCGCCGTGCCTGGGCCAGATCCCAAGATATCAGGCCCTGACCATGAGAGGACGAAGAGATTTCGGGATACCCAGCTTGAGGAAGTCAATGTTTCAACCAGTGCAAACCCTTGCTTTTTCGGGCTTGTGGCTTTTCTCGGGCTCCAACTCCTTGGTGTAGGCCATGCCATCCCTTTCCTTTACTTCCGCCACGAAAGCACGGAGCGGATCTTCCTTCAGATATGCCGCGACCCGCTCATCCAGATCGCCGGCTCCTCGGTATAATGCCCGGTCGACGTATCCACTGGCGACCCAGTCAATATCTGTCCAGTTCTCCAAGGCGTTGGCGACCAGGAAACCGCCGCAGCCCTTGAAATGTTCCCAGTCGTCGGCCAATAGCTCGTTTCCGAACCGCTCACGCTCTCTGGCTCTTGTGACATGGAGGAAGTCTCTGAAAGAGGTCTCAAGATAGGCTTCGTAGACGGCCTTTGACGCCAAACGAGTCGTGCGGAGGCAAGAGAGCCACCAGGGAGGGTGGAAGAACTGAACAGGTACCACGCGACTCCATTCCCAGTCCAAAACGGCCACCACCGCCATGTTGCTGTCGACCATGAGGTTGAAGGGTTCGAGGTCGCCGTGGACCAGAACAAATGGCCCTTGATCGAGGGTCCGGTCGACCCATTTCTCCTTGACATACTTGCGAAATATGTGCTGATGGTACATGTCTTCACCGCCAGTGCCTCCCTCCATGACACTGTTTCGGCTTCTAAGGAATGCGTTGTAGGTGATGTCCAACAGCATATCCACATAGTCGTTTGCGGACGTCAAAGTGCCCTTGTCTCTGAAATACTCATCTTGAATTCTAGAAGGTCGGAGGCCCTCCAGCTCCTGCATGTTGATGTCAATGGACGACGTTTTCAGGCCGACCTCGACGGCGCCGTTACGATGGACAAGCCGCCCGATAGACGCAAACTCCAGCCTTCTCAGCTGAATGTATATGTCTGCGAGGGACGAGTACAAAATGTCCTTTTGTTCGCCTGTCAGCCCTCGTATTCGTGTGTACGAAAGCTTCTCGCCAGCGACATATTCAAGGATGATAAAGGTGGACAGAGGGCTCGAGTTGTCGTCGGTTGCATACGCGCGAATCTTGGGGACGGGAATGCTCGTCTTCGCAGCCACCAGGCTATTGTCATCAGGGTCAGAACACCGCCTACCTGACGCCATCTTCTCGTACGACAAACCGGCCGTGGGGGACACGGGGTGGTGGTTTGGTACTTACGTCATTGTCGCAACCTCGCTCTCGACCTTGGCCTTCGCACTAGGCCCAAGACAGGGCCTGAGAGGGATTCGTACGACCCATTTGTCCTTGCTGGCTTGGAATTGCACAAAGTAGCAGATGTTGTAGCTTCCCCGGGCAACATGGCTGGAGCAGGCCGGCTCAGTGAAGAAGCGGCACTCCTCGCCGCCGTGATAGGAGGCAGCCAAGCGTAGGACGTCGGCTTCAGAGATGGACGCGATGAACTGGTCGCGAGCGCAAAGGACACGGGTCTGGATGATCTCATCATTCAGCTTCCGTGATTCTCGCGGGGCCGACATTGTTGCTCAACGAATGCGGTGTAGATGAGAGGTTGCGTCGGATATCCTTCGGGTATAGCGCCCGCTTTGAAGACTAGCTCTCCAAGCTCTCATTGGTGTACAGACTACGAAGTGTCATTTTAGATCGGCTCTGACCAATGAGGGCGGCCGAAGCACTTATTGACGATATCAAGCAGGGGAGATCCAAGTGCGCAGCATATCTATTTGTAAAGATCCTGTTCATGGGATGACCCGACAGCCATCATGTAGCATCGCATCGGCTCCACGCTGAACCTTTCAGACTTGAACCCGTCCGCGGGATATAGCGGTGCGCGACGCATAGTCGCGTTCACCGCCCATTTGATAGACCCATGCGCGGGCTGGCTGCAGCGGTCTCGAGGGGTCCTCGGCCGGACGAAAGGCGTGGCAGCGCCCTCCACCCGACCGCGGCCGGAGAATGACAAACGAGAGGGGGGGGGAGTGGTGATCTCGTATCGTGGCGTGGACAGCTCCTCTCAAAAAAGGCACCTCGCTTCCCTTGACGAAGTTTCCAAACCCCGACGCCCGCTGGCTCTCGACGATATGTGCTCAATCTGCCGGAGTGGCTTCGAGACACTGTCTGTTTGTGCGAAGCACGAATACGCAGGCCGTGTTTGCTGGCCGGCTGACCGTCACAAGGAAGCCTCGGGGCGGCTCGCCGTCGCACGAGCATGGCCCAGTCAAGCCGCACCGGCGTGGGGAGGGCAAACGTGACCCTTCGTCTCGCCCGCCGTCGGCCTGTGCAACTCGACATCTGGCTCGCTACGCGGCCTCGATCTGCCCCCCGCTGCCAATGCTCTGTACGCCGTGCTGCGTCGCGACGGGCGTCCCGTCCCGCCCGCCTGGGTCTCCAATAAGCGGCGGGTCGTGGCGAGACGCGGCCGTCTGTGGACACGGGAGCGCACCCCGATGGGGATCCAAGAGCTCTGGCGCCAGAGGGCGTCTGTGGATCGTCTTCTTGACCGGACGTGCGATCGAGCGTGGGAACGTCGGTCACGGATGGCAGCGTGGCGAGACGAATGCGCGACACTGGTCTTCCTCAGTATCACGGTGCTCAGCCCTTCTCTGGTCGTAGGCCATAGCTGCACAGGTCCTATGTATACACAAAGGGGTTGCAGCATCATCTGGCACCGTCTGGCGTACCCGCCAAGCATAGATGACCCTGGGGCTCTTCATCCACTGTCTAGATGGCAGAATAGCAAGAGCACAAGTCACCCTCGTGAGTCAATACGGTCACGCATCAGCTCACGCAACGCCGCCCGTTGCAACCCGTCGACTGGGGAAACACCAGGCCAGACCCTCGCCCGAGAACGGCTGTCTCTCCCACCGACGAAGCGTCACTTCCCCGAACGCCATGTCCCGGCTTGTCCTCCCGCATCTGGCCCTTCCAGCTTGTCACGTCGACCCTGAGAGTTGCACCAGGCTCGTGTCGGCATTCGGTGGAGCTGATGTGCTGTGGCGAGGCCTCGGGCCGTGGCCGAAGGACATCTCGGCTCGTGGATTGGGTCGGGAAATAATACATCAAATACAACATGTATATAACAATGAATTTAATCGTCGTTTGCGAGCGTGTTCGACGTGTCATCGTCGTCCCTCCCCTGCTCCGGCCTATGCCCCTGTCCCCATCTGTCGGTATCCCCGTGGGCGTCATGCAGGCACTCGACGACTGCTCTGCATCAAGCCTACAATAGGGGTGTGAGACAAGGACTCAAACCGCCGACTACCCGTACGGACTAGCGGTGTCCAATTTGGATGTTTGTTCCCACGACTATCGTCCGCCAAGGACAACTTCCGGTCTCCTCGTCACAGCCCCGCCTGAGTGATCAGCAGCCGGAAGTCGGATGTCCTCGTGGGCGGCGCCATGGCACCTCGGGGCACCTCGGTACCGGACGAGTGGTGTCTGTGTTGTCATTCCAGGGTCCGGGTTGGCAGGGTGCGTCCTGGCATCGTCACTTCAGCCTCGTGGCGTGCTGCGCGCGTTTGCGCGACGTGCGCGAATGGCAACCCGTCTGTTGGGGGCCGCGATCCAGCGTTGAGTCTTTATTGGCCAGCCCTAGGCTGAAGTCGAGGGATCGACCGACACATGGGCGTTATCGATGCCATTGCGAGCATCGGACCCTATCGGCTGAGGCTCCATCGGCTGAGACTATACGGACTACACTGCGTCCTTTGTTTGTTCTTGGCCAACCCCCACGCCGCGCCGGCTACTGCTGCCATCATCTCCTACATTGCTCCGTGACTACTCGTATGCGAATGTTTGCGTGATAGCCGCCATCAGGTGCCAGCGCGGGATGCGCCAACAAACAAGCCAGGCCGACGGACGACCTGTATCGACGATTCGCAGGCAGGGCAAATGGGGGCGGCCCGCAGCCAGGCGCAGCTCCGCGAGATGCCTCCGCCGCGCTCCGCCCCGTGACGGGATGTCGCTCATTGCGGCCCAACTGACGCCCCCGGCGGCGGCATGGCTCGATGTCAGTCACCGCTCGCAGTCTTGGACGGAAACAGATGCCGCACGGGAGGAGGCAGTTGGCTCGTGAGGGATATCCCTCGTTTGAGGTTGTCTCGCCCGCAAGGCTGCGAGCGTTGGGGGCCGTCGCGCGGCTAGGCGGCCTGGAGTTGACGGCACGTCATGCGTTGCATCGTGCCAGGCCAACGTGCTGGTGTTGCGGCGATGCAGCCACGGAATGCCTATCCAGGCTCCGGGGAAGTGGCTCGGGGTTGACATGCCACCCAGAGACCCTTGTTCTCCAGCTGGCTCGTCATCTGACGAGCGGCAGGGGTTGGCAGCAACCTCGGTCAGAGACCAGAGTCAAGCACCGCGCGTCTCCTCAATCCTCGGGCGCATCGCGAGAGGAGCCACCAACGGCGGGCGATTCTAGACTGAGATGTCGTTGGGGGCCGTCGGCATCCGGCCCCGTGTGACGATTGCACGTCACAGCCCCCGTGTTGGTACGAAGTAGCCAGGACTTACAACGTGGGCTTGGGAGAGGATAGGGTGCCTCGGGCGGCGAATGGATGAAACATTGCGCATCTGCCCCAGCTCACTCGCCGGCAGCGCTGCCACGTAGGTGATCACTTGGACAGCCTCGCGGCCCCGATGTCGCTGTGCCCCCTTTTGCGCCGCGCACCATCCAATCCTGGAGGAATTCGCAACGGAGCGCAATTTCACGTCCCCGTCACACTCGTTCGTCCAATGCAAACAACTCGTGCGCTGGTCGCGCATGTCACGAGCATGGCATGACAGCTCACCACGCTCGCGCTGCGTCGGGTAGGCTCCCGTTCTGCGCGCCGTGCAGCGGCCCTCTCGCGATACGTGCCCGTGGAGGTGCGCTCCCGAGAACGTGGATGGCGGGCCTTGCCTTGCACGACGGTGCCTGACTTGTAGCCTCCGTTCGGGTTCCGTTGGGCAAGCCATCTTGGCCATCCGAACGGCGCGCCTCCGCGGCCAGGAACTGCCAAAGCATTGAGGCATTATGAAGGCGTCTGGGACGTGTAAGTCTGCAGCCACATGCAGCCAGAGAAGCCTCCACGTGGGCATGAACAGAGGCTCCTGCTCGGCGTCCACGCGTCGCCGGCAGCAGTTTGGAGAGCATGCTCTTCTAGCGAGCGTTGAAGCGTCTGCTTTCAGATGAGCCGGCCATCATCGTCTCGGTCAACCGTCGAGCACGCTGCGCTTTCAGCCAGCCCTGGCGTGTGGTGCCCTTTACAATGAGGACGAGTGGCTCTCTATTTCCAAACCGAGAGATGGCGGTGCACTACGGACGTACCAGTGCCTTGAACGGGCTCAAGGGAGTCGCCTTGTCATATTGCTCTGCGGGGAGATGGCTGATGGTGTGGCTGCATCCCTGATAAATAGGCTGCCAATGTAGGCCAAGTCCATAGTTTGTATGAGTGCGATTCACCCGTACGGACTCCTCCTACCTGTGATATGAGACAAAGCACATTTATCCCGACAAGAGACACGCCCGCAGCCTCTGGCCAGCACGAGATTCCATCCAGCAGGCGCATCAACAGAAGCAGCCGTCCGCGCAGTCGTTCATCCTCGAGGCGGGGTGCCCCGGATCAACAACACGCCAACAAAGGCCCGAGGCCGGGCCCGGGTCCGTTCCAGAGTGGAACAAAGGGAGCGGACCCAGCGCCTGGCATTGAGCTACATACTCCGTAGACTCCTCCGTAGCAGGGGCATGGTGGCAGACATCAAATCGTGAAATAAAATACCGAATTGATCCTATTTTCCACTTGGCATTTCCATACTTGCCATACTCGCGATATTACCCATTGGAAAAACTGGAGCCGCCCTCGCTCGCGTGGCCCTGGCAGTACCGGCGCTACCGGTTCTGGAGTTCGGTATCCGCCATGGCAACACCACGTGCATCATGTGGACCAATTTGGCCGAGTTCGTCGCCGCAATCGACAACGGCGCCCGCCGTTGGGCCGTCAGTCCAATTTGGCGGATGGAGAAATGGCAAGCAGAATGACTCGGGAACCAAATGGGCCGCCGCATTGCAAATGAGCAGACGGGATGAGCCCGAGGTTCCGCCTTCAGGCCGTCAAGATTCTCCCGGCGGCTCCCTGCGCCGCGGGCCCGATGTCACGGCTTTTTGCCTAAAGTGTCTGGCAGATCTGCTTCGGGATCTGGCTTTCGTTGCTTAGGCGCCGCGTCGGGAAGGCATCTGGGGAGAGCCACATGGCTATCAAGTGGCTGGGCCAAGGCCGCCGTCTGGGGCAGCGCAAGATGCGCCGGGGAATGGCGCTTACCCTGCCCGTTTGCATTGCGCCGCCCAGGACTGGTCGGCATTCATGGGCCATCGACTGTTGCTCAGAGTGTCGCAGGGCGTCTTCGGTTCCGGCGGGGACGCATATCCGTGTTGAGGGTACGAGTACGGACTACAAACACCAAGTACGAGTACGCCGTCGACACGCTGAATCATGCTGCTCTCCATCGTCGCCGACTGGCTGCTGAAGATGCTTGCATCCTCGGCACGAAAGCATCATCTCCACACGGCGTGGGGAGAATGTCAGTCAAGACTCGAGAGTCTCCCGAGTTCGCCACGTCAAGTTCGGGGTTGCTCGCCGAGGATTTTCGGTTGCCCACCAGGCGGCCTTGGCGTCCAAAGTTGAGGCTCTCAGTGGGCCCGAGGACCTGGACGTTGGGTTTGACAGCGTGAAGACGCGCGGAGAGGCCGTGGACGTGGCTGGTTGACCCGCCGGGACCGTACCCCCACTGCGCACCGCCACGAGGGCGACGAGCAAGCCCAGCCAGTCCAGAACTCTGGGCGAGGAGGGATCTCTTGGCTCGCCACGCGCGTGGCCGTGTTAGGAATTGAGAGTGCGGAGAGACGGGGGAGGTTTGGCATCCTCAGCAAGAGGGCAGTGCAATGGAGGCGCTGTCGCAAGCCCTGGCGAGGTAATTCGCCGCTCTGCATGCCGTGGAATTCAGGGTCCTTGTCACGCGTGGCCACGTCGACGGCTCACGCTCCAACTTCAGTGGCAAGAGTGGGACTGCCCAGCGGAGCCGCGCTGTACTTCCCCCGCCGTTAGCAATGCGACCGCCTGGCCCCGTTGCCACCGCGTCCCTCCCAGACAGGCATCTCCACGCTGCCATCTCTTCGCCGGCCACCCGCGGCTTGCGATGGATCCTTGTTCACGGCGACTCGCAGGCTCACGCACGCGCAGCTGTGGACGATGGCGACGGGCGGAATCCAGCGGTCTGGCAGTGAAAATTCGATGACCTCGTGCACGAGGCTGGCGAATAGAGACCTACCGCGGGGAGCGGCTCGAAGCCGGACCGAGCGCCGCACCTGCCCTGCTGGGCGAATACCTCCCAGCGCCTCAGCGCACCCGAGCTGTCGCCGGTGAGCCTGGCCGAGCGACTCCGCGGGGGACGTCGCCCAGAAGTTCCCCAGAATTAGGCAGGAAGCTGCACCGCTCAGGTGAGCCGCCGCCGCACGGGACCAGAAAACATATCCGCGCCGCGAGGTCAACAGCTACATACGGGTAATTAGCCGCGGGCAGAGTACAGCCGTTTTCTCTGCCCTTGGGATAAAAAGAAATGAAAATAGCAAATGGAAACGGTCGCGTCTCCCTACGCCGACCCCCTCGCCCAGCGTACGCTTGCTGCGATAACGCTGGTCTCGCCCATCTGTTTCAATTCCAGCCACGCCCTCGCCGTGGTGTCACCTCAGCCGCCGTCTGAGGCAAAGGCCCGACCGTCCGGGGAGTCGCTCGCTTATCTGGGATCTGAGCACTCCGTGGCTCTCCCCGCAAGGTGGTTGGCTGGTGCTTGCTTGCGTGGTGAAGCAAACCGTTCATCGAGACACTGACTGCAGCGCGACTGGAATCCGCCATCGCGCAGCGCGTCATGTCTTTGTCTTTGCGATTCCATTCCGCCCGGACTCCTGAAGCCTCGCAATGGGGTGGAGGCGCAAGTGGTGACGACATGTGTTGGTGCAAGAACTGAGCCTCGCACTTATACGAGTCGCATCGTGGCAGAGCCCTCATGAGGCTTGCCCACCGAGCTCGGCGAACGTACAGATACGAAAGGAACATGTGACGGCAACGCGGGCCTATTCCTTTTGTTATCCACCGCCTATTCCTTTTGTTATTCATCATTTCCGAGAAGCCAAGGCGCTGTCCCGCATGCATACGAGCGCAGGATCGGCTGAGCTTGGACGGGTGTTTTACGCATCGCAATGTGAGAGATGATAGCGCAGCAGACACGTCCGTCTCCCTCACGCTACGCGTATGTCTGCGCGTGCGTGCGCGCCTTTGTGTGCGGGCGTGTCGCGCAAAAATTGTGAACACTGTCTCTCGGGAGGCTCCTTGGCGTACAGTTTCTGCGGCGGAAGAGGGTGTGCTGTGTGCACCCCGGGCCTTAGGCATGCGTTCCTGGGAAGACGGCCAGGCTGCTGGGGGAGAGAAGAGAGTATATCTGAGACAGGCAGCACCTGGGGAACGGCGATTCGAACAAAGCATTGGCGACGCAGGGTCCGTACGTATGTACGTCGGCCTTCAATCATCAAACCAACTGAGGGCTTGGCTTCCCGTGCGCCATGCAGTGGTAACGTCTGGCTGCGGTGCCGTCGTGTCTCTGGCGACTCTCATCATTATGACGGCCCGTAGCTGTCTTCGCCATGGATGTGTCTGTTGAAACGATCCTTCCAGCCACGCATGGTTCTCTCACCGGGTGGCCGACAGTCAGAGGATCCAAGGTGAGAACTCTCGCTCTTGGGGGGCAAGATGGGCACCTACCCGTCTCAGCTGGCGATCGGGGACCTGGAGGATGCCGAAAAGGAACCCCCAACTCCCCGCCGTCCGTGTGGCTGCGTTGCGTGCAAGAGGTGCGAAGTAGGAATCCTCGTTGGTCTGAGGTTGCGGCACATGCACATGATATCATCTCGATGCCGGTGTAAGCCAGCCCTACCCCTTGCCTCGTCGTTTTCCCCTCCGCAATTCCGTATGCACGAAATAGGCAAGGCACCGTTTTCTCGAGATAACAAAGGCAATGCTGTGGCGAATACCTACCTGGGCCTCGTGAGACAGGGCACGCCCACCTGGGCCGGCCTCTTCTGCCCGCCAGACACATTTCCCCGTTTGGGTCCCGCAGCGTCGGGTCGCACGGGAGCACTCCCGCGGTGATCTGTCGAAATGACAGGAGGCAAGCCGTGGTTGAGCATCGTTCCAGTCGTTTGGCTACGCCCGGACGGACCGAGGCTACGGAGCGCTGCGAGCCTCTGCCAGCTAGGAGCACTTATTTAACCTTGGCCTATTGTTAGTCGGCGGCACTGAGTAGCCTGTCCAAGTGCCGGTGCGGGTGGGCGTCGCTGAGTTAATCTCGGCGAGATGTGGCCATCTCCATTGCCACCGCTCAGCTGGCATCGTCGTCGACGCCAAGGAGCATGGTAGAGCGCCCATGCCAGTGAAGCGTCGACTGTCACAAGAGGCATCAAAGCGCCCGCAGGCATGGCGCTGATCGCGAAGTCGAATTGGAGTCGCCCTCATCTCATCAAGCAAGCTCCAGGGCACCCTGAGGGAGCCCAGCGCTAAGCGGCAACGGGAAGCGCCAGGACGCCCGGCAAGAGGGCGGCAGAAGGGCTGCCCAAACGCTGGATGCAACTGTGGCTGATGGCTCGCTTCCTATTCGCGGGGAGGCGCTCAGATGACCAGCAAGTTTTCACCTCCGGTCGCGTGAGTGTGCCTGAGCCGCGTGTGTCCCAGCCCGCAGGGCGGCTGCTTGATAAGTTGGTGCTGCCGGTTGGGGGCTCGAGGCGCGGGCGGCGACGTCTCCAGCTGAGATGCCCGGGCAGCAACAACGACCCTGCAGAGACGGAGAACGCGCCGAAGCTCGCTGGTCGCTCGCACTGATGGATCGAGTTGTCAAGTCAGCTGCAAAGGCCCGAGTCCCAGGAAGACGGAGCCGGCTAGGGACCGGGGAACAGGGGTCCAGCATGCCGCCGCCAATCGCAACCCTCCATGCTGCGGCGCCACCCGCCCGCCACGGGGGGCCACGGGGTAATTGGCGCCTCGAATCTGCGGTTTTCCTCGCCCAAGCTGCATCACCTGCCGCATCGGTTTCGCAGCAGAAACAGGAACAGGTAAGGAACGTTTACGGAGTAGTCCGTAGTTTTGCAAGTCCCCTTGCCGTGGGCACCAGTGCGTGTCGCCAAAGGCGACGTATCGACTTCGACGCGTCTCCCAGCATTGAAAAAGGAATGCTGCACGGCAACGAGAGCTGGACCTGCATTGTGCTTACTCGTACGAACCATGGCTCGCGCCGATTTGGCGGAATCCTGAGGATTTCATGTCCCATGTCGTGCGGCTGTCATTTGTCAAGACAAGACGAGCTGCATGCTTGGTGCCCAGGGAACAGGGAGCAGCAACATGCGGGGACAGATGAAGGGTTTGAAGTCGATGGCCGAGCTTTCTCTTCTGCTCTGTACGGGGTACCCTGCACGAATGCATACGAATACATACGACTCACGAATCATTTGACCCAACATTCCGCTGCCTACTCGTACAGTAATCGCAGGGTAGAGGCAACGACTCCTCGCAATGTCGTTGGTGGCTGGCGAAGAGTTGACCGGCTCGCTATCCGCTGCCAGGGTCCCCAGCGACTAGGCACGTTACATCGCTGGAGTTTGCAGCATTTCCACGCGACAACGATGCTCCTGGAATACCGCAGTAGTCTAAACCTACACATTGCGCTCATACAATAGAAGAAAGCCTCGACCGCCTCTTGGTGCGAATCAGACGGTCCGTGGCAACAGCTGTGCGTTTGGGGCGTCTTGGGCGTGCACCTCGACTGGGAATCCATGATCTGTAATTTCACCGCTGCCAGAGCAACTTGCCATCGGCGATCACTTGCAACAGGACAGGCGGGCGGTGTGCGGGCGGCTTCCGCGGTCCCGACTGTCGGGTTCGTGGAGCCAGGGCCATTGCGAGCAGTTGTCTATTGTTGGAGGGGGATTGCGAGGATGGCAGCCGACTGCGCAACTCGCGCCGCGGCCTCGGGACGCGGGAGGCGACAGTCGAGAGACCCTGCGTCGCGAGTTCGAGGCTCGGACCCTGATGGTAGTCGCCGGGTAATGCTCTCCCAAACATCCGTAAAGCTACGCTGCTGGCCCTGAGACTCGCGAGCGCAAGCCCCTTGAGAATCGCTGATCCCACGCCAGAGCCGTACTGACCAGTCATTATCACCGGTAGCCTAAGACCGTTGCGTTTACTCCCGTCCGATAATATTTCATTCATCATTCTTCATAATGGGCACAAAGCAAGCATACCAGTCCCGATTCGAAGGTCATGGGAGAGCCGAGGGCGATGCGTTGTCAGTTCTCGTAGCGCCTGGCTGTGCCCCGGTGACCTGGACCCTCTGAAAGCACCGCGCCGAACGGATGCAGCAGCTGGAGCATCCCATGGAAACCACTGCCGTCGAACGCAGCGACTCGGCCCCGTGGCAAGCCACCGGTGAAGCAGAGATGGCCCAGGTGACCATGGGGTCTACAGCTGGTCGCAGACCTTTGCTGCGCTGGCACCGAGGGCATGGGCACGGTGGGCACGATGGCGATGGCGACGGTGATGACGACGGACCTGAGATATGCAGAGGGTCATCCCGCTGCTGCCTCTTGGGCACCGCTGGCGAGGCCCTCCCCCGTGATCTCGTCGTGCATCAACGGCGAGACGGTTGAGCGGCCAACAACTAGGTACGGCAGCGTCAGGGCGTCAAGTCAGGCGCAGCAGCGATCTGCGTCGGGCCATCATCGTCACGGAGCGGACTCATGCCAACGCGCAGCGACGGCGGGATGCATCGCTGGCCGCAGCAGTCCGGGGAGCCCCTACAGGCGGTTGCGTCCCCAGAATGCGTCACGGGTCAGCTGGACGGTGCGCTGGAGCCACTGGCGGTGGCATCCAGGGCGGCCCCCAACCAGGGCACGTCACATCCGGCAGGGGGCGAGTAAGCCCTGGGGTCACGGCGGGTTCCATTCGGCCAGGGCGCAGGCAAAGTCGATGAAGCGAGGCCGGCCAATTGAGCAAGGCTGGAACGCCGGGCAGTTGGAAGCATTCGAGGGCAGAGCATGGACTGGATGACAAGCAGCATGGCCGTCGGTCTCGTGAACGGCCATGAATTGGGGGCTCGCCAAGCCAGGACGAGCAACAGGGACACCAGGCAAGGCGAAATTGCAGGCGGCCTCATTACCAGCGCAGGGCATCGTGCGTGACTCGTAGTCGTCGTCGGGCATCACTGGTGTCTTGCGTGCTGGCGGCTGTGTCCGAGCGACGGAAGCGGTTTCGAACGCGCGCGGCATCAGAAACGAGCGGCCGTGACATTGACAATGAATGTGATACCGTGCCTGCAAGAGAGAACGAGAACGAACGCGCATCGCCTACCTATGCCGCGCAGAAGCCCAACGAAAGCAGCAGCAGTTGAGCGAGCGGCCGTTTCGGGGGCAAATACACATCCGCGTGACTGCCGCCAGCGCCGCTTCGAGATCCACGGTGACTTGCCCCTTGCGGCGACGTCCTGGCATTGCCACTAGGCGACCGTTCCGAGCGGACCCCAGCCCCCGAGCTGGGGCCGACGGTTTGGGCCAGCAGCCGACGGGGGACCTCGGTGACGGGACACCGAAACGGAGAGGTACTGATTCCGCTGCCAGCCATCACATGGTAGCGGACGGTAGCCGGAGTCGGTCAGGGCTGGGCCGCCGCTGGGCAGCGCTGGGGCGACAGGGCTGGAGGCTGATTCAGGGCCACCGCGCAGGGGAGGCAAAACGGAGGGCAGTTGCCCGACGCGGATTAGCACGCAGAACTCGCGCTATGCTCTTCGGGGTAACACTCGTCAGCGACTCCGCGCTGGAGTACTGCCCTGTTCGGCCAAGCGCCCTCCGCCGGGTCAGCTGGCGAGGGCGGTCGGTACCTCCCCGACCCAGAGGTGGCCCCCCTGCTGCGCGCTCGGTACAGTGGGACTTTTGGCTTGGCCGTGGCAGCTGGCCGGCACACGCTCAGTCATAGTCATCCATCCCACCGCGGCGGCTCCGGCAAGGTACTGTACCTGGGTACTTGGGTACCTCCCCGCCCTGTCCATCTCACCCTCCCTGTCCCCACCTCACCCTCCCAGAGGTCCACACCCCCCCCCCTTCCCCCCCCAGGCGGGTAC